>VZSF01002487.1:693136-776119 GCA_013398295.1 Chionis minor
GACCATAGTTCTAACGTAAACCCATTTGAATCAAGCAGGCCAACTGCTTTGTATATTACCTGAAATAATTAAGGACTCTACATGAGCTTTCCCTTTCACGAGCCCAGACTGCAATCTAGGACTTCTTGGGCTACATAAGAATTTTACCATATAAGAAAGAGCCATAAATCAGCCGGAAAAGTTATCAGAATTGTCTTTAGAACAAAAGAAGCAAATAATCTGGTGCAGCATGGATTCAATTGTTTCAGCTCATGAAATACACTCCTTACAGCAAGAAATACACTAGGAGATGCAGAACCAGAAGGAAAGGATTTACAGTAGCTTAAGATATCAGCCTTGACCGTCACACAGTTTTTGCAACTTTGTTTTCTCCCCATGCCTTGGGCTCATTGCCAGTATCAGGCAAAAAAAGTTGGAGGTCCATATATTAATACAGGTATGCTGCCCAGACTACCTATATAAATTATGACAATACCTTTCCAGAGAGAAATGATCAAGTGCTACTTTAGCCTGATCCTCTAGATTTTCTTATTTCATACTGAACCTGAATTGCTACCCAAATTTTGGCAAAGATGGAATAAATTTGCTCAAAATATGTAAGTCACTCTGGGTCCTGATTTTCCCTCTGTTTCTTTTGGTTTCAGGTGCTCTAACTTTGCTTGCCTGAGCTGACCTACAGCTCTGTAATGAGGTGGATCCTCTGGTATTGGTTGCTGATAAACCTGCTTTAGGTGAACCTGCTCTGGCAGGGGGCTTGGACCAGGTGATCTCTAGAGGTCCCTTCCAACCCTTAACATTCTGTGATTCTGTGATATCAATGAGTTTAAATTGCTATTCTCAAGGGGAAAATGGGCTTGTCTAATTGATTGAATTCCTTATTTAATTTCCATCTTTTTGACATACAGAAAATTCCTAGTACATTCTGAGATACCAAGGGGGACTAGTAGGCAGGAAAACCTACTACAGATGTCCTAAGTGAGAGTTTTCAAATTGTTACGATACTGTTGACCCAGCTCCTCTGTTCAACTCCATAGAACTGCAATCTCTGAAAGACCTTTGAGAAGTTAAAATGGTGTGGACAGCTGATTATTTCTATCGCTGTGTCACAGAACCACAGAATTATTGAGGTTGGAAGGGTCATCTGTTCCAACCTCCTTCCTCAAGCAGGGTCACCTACAGCTGGTTGCCCAGGACCATGTCCAGACAGCTTTTGAATAGCTTCAAGGATGGAGACAATCTCTCTGGGAAACCCGTGCCAGTGCTCAGTGAAAAAGTGTTTCCTGATGTTCAGATGGAATCTCCCATTTGTGTCTACTGCCTCTTGTCTTGCCACTGGACACTACTGAAAAGGGTCTGTCTCCACCTTTTACACCTTCCTTTCAGATATTTGTCCGTATCTGTCCAAAATTCCCCCAAGCCTTCTCTTCTCCAGGCTAAATAGTCCCATCTCTCTCAGGCTTTCCTAATGGAAGAGATGTTCCAGTCCCTTAATAATCTTAGTGGCCCTTTGCTGGACTGTCTCCAGTAGCTTTGTTTCTCTCTTGTCCTGGGGAGGCCAGAACTGGACACAGCACTCCAGGTATGGCCTTGCCAGTGTTGAGTGGAGGGGAAGGATCACCTCCCATTGCTCCAGCCTGTCGAGGTCCTCTGGATGGCAGCATGACTCTCTGGCGTATCAGCCACTCCTCCCAGTTTTGTGCCAGCAGCAAACTTGTTGAGAGTACACCTCACCCCATCATCCAGACCATTAATGAAGATCTTACACAGAACTGGACCCAGTACTGACCTCTGTGAAACTAACAATTTATACCAATAAAGTTTTGTATGTTTCAAGTCAAAACCAAAGAAGATCTCATAGAAGTATAGTATAGTAATAAATAAAACATGACTGGCACGATGATTATTGCACAGTCTTTTAATGCCTTTCAGCATTACAGATTTTGTTTGTGGTTTTCATTAGTTAGGATTTGAGAGACTAAAACATGCATGAAATTCATGTCTTCAAAATACATTGAGAGACAAGAGGATGGAAAAGATTTAAGATGGGTTTAAGTGCTCTGTATGAAAGGAAATGAAGTTTCAGGGTTATCTACAGGTTTTGGTAGACAGTTACTGGTTCTACATTCTGCTAAAACAATGCAGTAACATTCAATTTTACTTTGCGTTATGTTCTTCTTGATGCTGTATATTCAAAAACAGAAAGTCCAAATAACAATTCTAAAGACTTCTATGGGTTTGCATGGATATCTTTTGAGAAGAGACAGTAAATTTGGGATTCCATTTTAAAATGCCATTTGACACGTGCCTGAACTGCTGAAATAAACCAGAATTCTCCTGAACTGCAATTTTCTTAAGGCAGAGAAATACAATAGTTCTGGCTGAGATGGATTGGGAGCATCAGACGATAAGCCTTTTCCATCAGTAATAAAGATACTCTGCAGAAAGAAGAGGGAGAAAATTTCAGGAACAGAAAACAAATTCTAATGGCTAGCAAGGAAGGAGAGGGGAACCTAAAAAAGAAACTGGAGCATATCTGTCGACAATTTTAAAAACTGTTTTGCAGACCATATGAAAATGTTCTAGGGCAAAAACAGTCCAAATTTTAAAGGGCCCAGTAGAGCTTTAAATAGCAGAATCCACAGGTAACAGAATTAATGACAGAATTAATGAACAGTTCTATGGACACACAGAAGATGGAACTAGGACAAAGAGATAAATGTTGGTTCCTGGCACATTTCAGAAAGTACATTTTATTCCCGTCTTTTTAGTTCTAACAGATGAATAACCATGACTGATAACTATACTTGGTCAAGTAGGGGAAGTATTAGAGTTGAAAAGACAGACAGGAAAGTGTCTATAAAAAGTTTTACCTTCTTTCAAAAACCATAGCCTAAACTACTCTAAAATATTTTGCAATAATCTAAATACTGTAAAAGCTGCACCTTTAAACTGACAAATTGTCAGCTCTCAAAGACGGAAACTATCCAGATAAACGAGGTGTGATTTTTCCTTTGAGTGCTGTTAAAGAATGTCAGCTGCCCATCAGAAAATTACTCTGTCAAGCTTGCATAGCATTTCTACTTTTACTGAAACTAAAGGCAATGATCATATAAGGAAAAAAGGAATACATTTTAAACATGTTAAATCAGGAAGCAATCAAAGGAAGTCCACTTAAAGGATGAGGGGGTTTTGTACTGTAAATGACATTAAAGATGCTAATCTCTGGTTCTTGGCTCCCAGAAGCTGATGATTTTGGGATTAGAACCAACAAACATTTGAACCCAAGCCTAGCTGTATTGAACTTTTAGTTGATTTAGTTTATGAATCATTTCCCCAACATCAACACCATTACTGACGTGAATAAAAAGTTAGGTGCATACATTATATGCAACCCCAAAGAACACTGCGTCAGTGTGCACTAGGGATGTGTTTCATTAAGCAGACAGGTCACAGAAATTCCTAGAGTCCTCCTGTATTGCATGGCAAAGCCTGACTGATTTTCTCACTCTTCACACGACAGTACAACGGGGTCTGGAGCATAGCTTAGAATTAAACTAGCACCTCCTGGCATTTACTGCTTTTAGTCATTTCTTCATATTTGGCTCGTGGGCGTCAATTTCAGCTTTGATTTTCTTGGTTCAAACCAGAAAATTACTGAGTAAATAAAGGTATTTTCTACTCTCTCTCAATGTGTGAAACGTGCATACAATTATTAGAGCCAGACAGCACTTAGAGAAAACCTGCTGTGCTTCATGTACGGTATGAGCCTAATGGACTTGATCACCCAGGAATAAAGTGTTACTGTTCAAAAACAGCTTGGGAGCAATAGCTAAAAGCTTTGTTCCACTACTTTCAGCACTGCATTGACTCTTCTCTGTAGATGAAGGTAGGTATTAAGTCATAGTGATTTTGTGCAAGTGTATGCCTACATTTTCATGGTTAACAGATGACCTTCAGAAAGACACCGATGTGGTGCTGTGTTATCCTCAGAACTTGAATGCTCCCACTTCTTTCAAGCAAGGTAAATGCTAACATCAAATTAATTAGATGATTTCTGTCCATCAGGGTGACAGTTAACATGTCAATGGTATTTATTGTTGTAACAGTAGCTATTCCGTATACTAATACTATATAAATATCCTGCTAATGTAAGATTATCAAGAGCTAAAAACAACTGCAGTTGCAATTCTCTCAGTAAGGATTATTCAGCTGGAACATGTTTTACTTTAGAGGACTTTTTGGTATTTATTACAGAGCATATAAAAGTAATCCAATTGTAATAAAGATTCATAAACTAACTGAAGGTTTCAAATTGCGTAATTGCTTTGAATCACTTTAAAAAGGATTTTCTTTTCCAGAATTCCACTTTGAACGTGAAATGTTACTTCAACAGGGATGAGGTATCTATTTATAACCAAATGTTTGTGTGTAATGGTCAAATGCAAAAAAAGAGGAATTGAATGTTTATTTTAGTCTTGATTTTAATCCAATACTTTGTGTAATTTATCCTGAAATTCTAATTATATCCCCCTATATAAGCACTGCAAATATGAAAATTGAGAGGAAATCTACTTGCTAGAGCTTTTTTCCTCTCCTTTTTCCAAAGTAAAGAGATGCTTGCTGTCAAATTACTTAATGAAAAGAATTCAGTGTCAGCAATCATCCCAACAAAGAAAACATGTCCATTTTCAGTATTGTTTAACTATTTCTGTAGTTGGTGACCACATTAAACGGGTATTTGAATGGGAACATGCCAGATGAATAAAAACAATCTTCACGGGTGCCAAACATTAGCTGTTTCTACAAAATTAGCTAAAAGCATGCAAAAGCAATGTGCAAGATTACACACGCCTACTATACTACTGGCCTCCTAGGCAACATGCGTAGTCTAGAGCTGATGTGACTTTGCTTAAGAAAGCAAAGTCAATAAAATACACTAGGAGTTATTACCACTCCATTATGTCATCATCCAAGCTTATACTGAACCACATATATAATACATAATATATATGTATTATAGCTCAGGAACTATAACACAGCAGGGGGTATGAAAACAGGTGTCTATTCATGAAAGAAATCTACAGTTTAAGCTGAAGTGCATGAAAAATAATGTTATCTAGTCAAAACCCATCATAACCAGAAGCTGTGCAGTTCAACAGCCTTTCAGTAGCTGAAGAATAAAATTGAATAAAAGTTAATTTTAAGAAGTCAGCCACTGCAGACCTCAATTAAAAGGAAGGCGCCTGGGATTTGCAACAGTGAATCAGAACTTTAATTCTTCTGGTTGCCAATAGTGGTCCAGATCAGAGGCCTCTGAGAAAGGAGCAACACTGTTTTTAATGAACAGCAGTTGGCTCAAAGTTCTTGGCCTAAGTTCTGAAGCATGAGGCTGCCATCCCCTATGATCTTTCCCTATTGTCTGCTTTAACTATGGACAACTTCCTTATCCTTATTTAAAACAACTCTACTTCAAACCTAGCTCAGTAATAGTTTGTCACAGGGAATTCTAGTGGCTAAACGCAGATGCCACAAACAAACATGCAAGTTATAAAAATGACTACTTACCTTTAGGTTTACAAACTTACTGGCACTCCCAGTGTTCTGCACTAAGTTGGTTATATTGTCCCAGAATACCACTTTTGTGTTTTCTTTGCAAAATAATGGTATTCTTTGTATACAAGCTATTAAAATCACCTACATGATTTTCTTCACCTTATGCTTGTGCTTTAATATGTATTTTTACATAGACTGAATGCAACCAAATAGTAGGTCAGCTTGTCACAAAAACCACAGAAGCGGCTCTTACATCTATCAATTCAAACAGCCATAGATAACCCGGACAGGGTCCACAGTCCAGGAAATACCAAATGAAAAACCTCTCTACAAACATATGGGGGGAAACAAAAATTGCTAGAGGGAGTGAGTTCCACAGCTGGACTATCTCAAATAATCATCCTCCATTCAGCTCACCCTTCCCTCTCCACGTTTACACCCCGCTGCTCCTCTCCACATGCCTGCACCAAAAGTACACTGGCTGTCTTGAAAATATTAGGCTAAAATATCTGATAAAAGTCAGATGTTCCTCAGTGGAGTAGTTACTGTGTGGCTTTTTTTTTTTTTTTAAACAAGTAATTTAAAAGTTAATTTTAGACTTGTTCATGTTTATTTCATAGGCAAGAAAACTTACCCATTTCCTCCATGTTTTAATATTTCCCATCATACCATAGCGACAACCTGTTTCTCCCACTTAGACACCGTTCTCTGACTCATATAAATCCATAGGAGTGGATAAGACAAATCTGTGAGTACTGGGAGAGCTGGCTGGTATCATCGTGGGGCTGCTCTTTATTGTCTTTGAAAGGTTGTGAAGACTGAGGAGGTTTCCCAATGATTTCAGGAAGGTAAATCCTAGGAAAATCATAAAGCAAGGCCTCTTGGAAGCCCTCCAACCTAATACACCTATGATTTCCATCTAACTTTGTAGCCTCCTTAAGAAACAGGTATCCTGTCCCCATGCAAGCTCTAAAAACTGCAAAGATTCTTTCTCTTTTTCTTACCTGCAACATCATTTTAGGAGAATTTGTTATGGCATATCAATCCTCATCATTCCCAAATGATACATCTGTAACTGGAGTCATGCTGAGGCGTTTGACATGCTACTGTTTGGGGTGAACAAAATTACAGAAATCCAAAGAAAAACACTAAAACTGAGAAACACATCAAAAGCTGGGCACCAAGACAATGCTGGAGCTAAAGGAAAGCTAACTTTTGAGTTTTCTTTTCCACATCACAGATGAATTTACTTTTGCATTGTTTACCTTAGATATGCCTTTTTATTACTTTCATATAATGGAGGTGATTTTCCTTTGTCTCTTGTGTCCATGACTGGACAATTGCATTTCTCTTGAGTATAACTTAGAATTATATTGCTATAATTAAAGGTGTTTGAGCTACAATACAGTTGTACTGCTAACAGTTTAAAGTACAGTAACCTAGTCTATCTTCATACATTTGGAAATACTTTCCTTGCAAAAATCTCCAAATTGTCATTATAATGTTAAATGAAATGCTACAACACTAAGTGCAGCAAAAGTAACCAAATACTAATAAAAATGTTAAAAATTGCAACAATAACATACTAAAGTAAAGGGTATATTAAGTACACTGGCATGTTATTTTAAATTGACACTTTAACACGCAGAAAAAGCTGTCAGCAATTAATCTGCACAGAATGCTCTTCCAACACACCCAAAGTAATGATCTGGGCTGAAAAACTAGCACTGGAAGAGGAAAAAGCAAGAAAAACTAAATCTGTAATAGCACACTAATAGAAAAATAAAATGACAATTGCTTAGGACTGACGAAAGTATAAGGATTTTAAGGCAAACTAATGTTTTTGATGGATTAGACTTTAGCTTTGGCATATGAATACAGTTAAGAAGTACAAATGCCTTTTTTCTGTATGCTGTATTTGCAACTAGCAAGTGGTAGTTTATCCAAATTTCATGATCACCTATATAACAACATAATTATTGATATTATTTTAGTTCTCATATGTAAGATTCTCCTGATTCCACCACTCATTTAATTGCATGATTCTGAAGGCAGACAGGACACAGATTTTTTTTTCCTAAGCTTAATGTAACTTAATCCTCACCAATATACTAATACCATATTGGACACTAGTATTGATGAATGGATTCCAAACTCAAAAAGACACCCATTGAAAACAAGGGATAATTTAAAAAAAATGCAGTATCAACTGTAATATGATTAGCAATAAATTATTTCTATGCTCCAATGTACATGCTGCAAACTAACCGAACCATAGGTGGCCGAGAAGTGTGTAAGTACAGCAGATCTAAAAAGGAGAACAAATGATACCACATCAGCATGATGTCACCGCATCATAAGCGTCTTTCAACTTTCAGATTTGTTAAGTGAAATACAGTAATTGTTCTTCTCTGCAGATGGTTTATCTATGCATTTTGATCAGTGGGTAGTGTCAACCTTTTACAACATTTTCACAGTGTATAAAATAAAATTGCGTTGCAATACATCTTACATATGCTTGTCCCATATACAGGTGCAGAATTTTACAACCTGCCGATAAAATGCTTCCTTAGTGCTGAAAGAATCAAGCATCCATTGTGAGCTCATTTCCTATTGGATTAGGCATACATGGTGCACCTCTCCAAGCTATTACTGCACTGTTACGCTTTGTTACTTGCATATGCCACAACCCACCTCACTTGCGTGTTTGCTCCACTCAGCAACTACCAGCTGTATCTGGGAAACCACAAATTGCTCACCCCGAGTGTTTTTTGTTCTAGCTCTGCATTCCAGATCCATTTTCCATTCTGCTGCATGCATGTCTACTGCAGCAACCTAGAGGATTGCAGATTTCTGTCATTGTTCTAGCATGATATATATAAAACAGTTCCAAGAGCTTTTCATCAGGATGTCACAACTCCAATTACAATATTACAGGTTCTATTAGACAAGTCTCTCTCAAGCTCTCAAAAGATGAATTTAACAACCCCCAAAAGATTAGTATTTACATTTGAAGCTAACACAGATGTTCTTAAAATAGAAGCCCCTTAAAATTTTCAAATACCCGCAACAATGGAGTCTAAACATAGAAGGTGCTCAGTACACAAAAGTAATTAAAACGTCCTGTTTCGTGTATTTGCAAGTCAGTGGATGAAAGCCTATTGTCCTCAGTATCACGGGGAGCTTGCTGTCTTCAGTGCAGCAGTGATTTCGGTGATTTCAACCCTCATATATCCTGAGTAAGTTCCCTTCTAATTCTTAACGCTCAAGGGAAATCTTTCACTCAAGGAAGAGAGACAAATTTATCACAAGGAATGTGACAGTAAAACTGCTGAAGCAACAGAGGTAGATTTCAATTCATACAACAGGTTCATGGGAAACTAAAACTGGCACTAAAATTAGCATTCATATTCAATATTAGTAAAACTGTATCATTTAGCAAACCTGTTTCAAGGGCTCCCTCAAAGCTCAAAGTACAAACTGACGAAAGATGAGCAACAATCAGGTAAAATATAGTCTGAAGGGCAAAAAGCACAGAATTAGTCAATAATTTCTAGAACCAGTGATTATTTAATTAACCAGAATATTAAAATAATATCACTCACTTTCCATAAAATGAATATTACCACTAGCACCTTTAAAAAACCCCAAGGTATAAAAAAAATTCAAACATTTAAGTGAAATAATTCTGAGTTAAGAAATACACCACTTGACACATACAAAGTTTAAAAACTGTTCTGTTTTCATTCAGAAATGACGTGAATGATTTATCATAAACCTATCCTAAATGCTCTTCCTTATATATGAGGTTTACCAGGGAAATTTTGAAAACGTAGATATTTTCTTAAATTCATTTTGAGGAGAACACTGCAGAGCAGGACAGTTCATTACTCATTTAATCTCTGAGTAAATAAAAGCTACAAGCAAAGAGAAAATTAATTTGGTTTCAGTTTTACTGTTTGCACATAATCTTACTATATTATTAACTTGGGAAATTGAATTTCTTTTAACTTGCTAAGGACAAGGTACCAAACTGAAACCATGACAGCCAGGTAGTTTAAGTGCAAGTCTGAATGTGGAAAGTTCTGAGGTTTTCTTCATTTTATTAGAGGCAAGGAAGTAACATTTTTGACACTAGAAATATGGACAGGTACATGTATGATACATAGGTTTTCCTTTTTATAAAAAGAAAAAAAAAAGTAGTAATAAAATCACAGGAACTGTGATTTTACAGACTGAGATTTTACATCAGGTGTTTGTTATGACAGGCAAATGCTCCCAGGCAAAAACATTGAAAGTAATACTTGAATGGGCTTAAAGGAAAAAATTGTGCTTTTCTTTCTGCTGACAACTAAGCACTATGACTGAAACCAACACTTTAGCCATCCAATTACCTTTTGTGAAGCAATGCTTTTCTAGCTCAATACTCTTTAAAATATATATATATATTAATTGAAAGGGTAAATTACTAATCCTAAACCAAAATCTTGACAGAAAATAGCTGCTGCTGATGGTGTCGAGCCAAACCAATATCCATATAAACCCATTAAAAAATCAGCTATGTGCCATTTCACTGCAGATTACTTAAAGCTCAAAGTTATATGTGTACATACCTAACCATACAGGATTTCTTAATTGTTTTTTTCAATAGAAATATGTGGCATAGCATGTCACCTAGGAAGACAGCTATTTTAAAACAAATTTCTGCTTATTATCATTGCCTTTTCAAATGACAGATCCACCAGGTAGCTGAAAGTCAGGCAATAATTAGAAACAGAAAAGAATCAGTCTAAAATTTTTGGCAGCCCTACCAATGAATCATTTCATAAGTGGTTTTGTAAGAACGATCAATGGGTAATTTTGCCAAGACATGTAATTTTCATTTAAAAAAAAAAAATCAGTAGATTGGTTTAGCAGAGTTAATACTAAGATCTCAATTTTTTGGTGAAGATCAAGCCACAGAAAAATTGGGGGGCACAACGTAGCTACCAGGAACGTCCCTTGTTTATTAGTACTCCTGCTTAAATACGGCAATACTAACACCTCTTGAAATAGGATTGTGGAACCAGATAATTAGGATGGCGGAAGCAGATAATTAACAAGATAAAGACACAAATGAAAGAACAAAAATAAAGATACATGTACACACAGATGACTAACACACAGAGGAGCTCGGTTCAGTTTCGTCATCAGTTTCCTGTTCTAAACTTACTTTTTCCAGCATTACTAGCTACCAGGGTAACATAGAAGACGACTGGGAAGAAATGGAAAATTATGACTATGTTAGGACAACATTTTGTTCACCCTACAGCTGGTCCCAGTGGGGCCAGACACCTAAGAAACATAAATAGTATTTAGGCCTGCATTTTGGACCCGAAGCTAGCTCCTTGCATAACAAGCTGCTAGAAGAACAACAGTTGCCCACTTACCGTGACCACAGTGTCCAATCACCTTGTTTAAGGAATTCTAGGCTCCATTAATTCCATATCGTTTATATACACAGTAACAAATTAACACACCTAAATATTAATATAATTAAGCTCATATTTCTAGAGGGAAGTACAAAGTGGCAGTTTAATTGGTGGTAAATTCGCTATTATCAGCTGTTGAAAATATCTTCTCCTTTTTATGCTTTTTTCCACCTGCTCCTCTGCAGTTTTCAATACACAAAACATCCGTTCACCTCAAGTATACTTCAGGCTTTACTATTCATAGTAAGGTAACTCCATCCTTAGAGACATGAGGAAGACTGTTCTCCTGAGAAGAAAAGAAACCAGAGCCCATTGATTCCAATAGCGACAAGGTCACAAAGCAGTATTGCAAGTAGGATGCAGTCTCACTATCCTGCAAACCATCAAGATGATGGATACTATCAGATGCTATCAAAATAACTGATCTCTGGGGAAAAAAAAAAATCTGTCACAAACCCACTTTCTATAGTTTGGCTCATCCAACAAAAATGGGATGTCATGATGCCTATAAACACAGGACTAGTTTTGCAGGTTTTCTTCCTTGCTTCTATAAACCTTCGCTTCCTGTGAAGCCCAATTCTATGTGGGCGGCAGATATAAAATAATTTACTTAAGTCAAAAATAAGCAACACTTGTGGGAAAACTGCACCATTAACATGAAAACAGGTACTTTACAAAATGGAAAAAAAAAAACCCAAAAAATGAAAAAGATTGGTATTTGGATTCTCAAGTGACTTTAGCTATTTTCCTTAACTGTGCTAAGTACCTAATAATCCCTTGAACATTTGTCCAAATAAGGCTCCTCCTCCACCTCTGTTTCCAAGAAATAGTGGTTTTGCCTGTTAAAAAAGTCATTTTTATCTTATTCAGTGGGACACATCCCAAATGTATTCCTTCTCTATTCTATTCTGCTAGATCCAGAAACTACTACAGACTATTGAGACAGATATTCTAGAAATTCTGAAACATGCAACAGCACTGACTTTTGCTCTACTGAGCGTAATATCAAACCATACCAAATATTCATATATTCTTTCATTCATATATTCAAATAAGTATGCAATAAAATCCTGGAGGCAATTGGTATTAACATATATTTCGTATTTGCTATATATTCTTCCAACCTCCAATTACTCCTGTAACTATAAAAAGTTGCAGAAAAAGTACTTTGTCATTACCTACTGAAGAACTCAGGCTAAAGATATGAAATCATACCTACCTGCTTACCCTTGTGCTTCCAGAAAAGTGCAGCTTCCTTCAGTCTTCACATTTAAAAACCCCAACTATTTAGATCTTTTAGATATATGAGCTTCGCAAAGAAGAAAATATTTCAGGATCCTTTTTTTTTTTCCTCCAATACCCATTGTTGTTTGCAATTCTGTTTGCCACATGCACTGAAGGTATGTTCGCACTGAAGCTATGTTCACACTGACCAAATTTCAGATATATTTAAGTTAATCCATTGCAGAATTCATAAAAATATCAACCCATAAACATCAAAGAAAAATCTTATTAGAAACTATCTTCAATTGTGTTAGTGGCAACAGATTATTCTAAATTAGGGTAGAAAACTGCCTACTAATCAAAGCACAGAAGAACATTTATTTTCATTTTAGAGGAATATGTCTGTGATTGATCTTTTCAAATGGTTCCATAACTGCAACTTTTTCAAATTTTAAACTGAATATAGAATCAATGAAGATAATGAATATAGACACATGAACTGTCCTTAAAAATTTCTTCTGACAGCTAATTTTTTAAGAATGGGAAGCAATACACTTTAATTAGAAGAGGAGGCAGTGAAGTATCCATTTACTAACATCATGACCAGCTCCCATTATCTGGTCAATAGATAAATAGGAGTTTCCTTTCTTTAGAAAGAATTACGGTTACAGAATTCTTGTGTAATATTTAGAGATAATTTTTAAGTCTTTTCAAAAAGATCAGTAAGGTAGAATACATTTTTCTATATGCAGAACAATGCCCAGAGTATTCTGATGAACTTTTATTAAAAATAATCTTCCTACAGTAGTATGGAATTCTTTAGCCAAGTCAAGCCACCACCTGTTGTACAGCCTTCTTCGCTAACACCATAATTTGATCTTTTCTGGTCCTCTAGTGATCTGCATTATTGGCTGATAAGTGCTCTGCTTATGAGCATATAAAACACAGTTTTGAGCACAAACGCAATTCTGAAGCAGCCAAGACAGCTTTACTAGAAAGGAAATCACCTTCCCTTTAATGAGACCAAGTTTTTTTCTAAAACTTTGCAGATGGATATGATTCCATGCACAGTCATTAGATCCAGAAACTTCTCAGTAACAGAACTAAAAGTTGCTTAATGACACATAAAAAGTATGATTTGTGATGCTCTGTATCCAGTTCACTTTCTAAGACTTTTTGTGCTGCTTCCTCTACCCAACACAATGGGTTCAAGACGCATGATGTCTGGTTCCCAGCTATGCTTGTATCTGCTGGATGTCATTATCTGCTGAAGATTTATGTTCAACTTCAAATCAGATGCAAGTTTCACACTCTAAGCAGGGATGCCCACAAACATATTGTTCTTTGGAGAACAACTCTCTGGCTCCATTGATATAACCTGGACAGAGTAGTTACGGTCTTCTGCAGCCCATGCCCGATCCAGATCCACAAGCCCCATACACTGCTTTCCTAAAATGAAAGCAAAGGAGAACATGGAAACTCTAGAAATGTAGAAACATTATCAGAAATATGTATTTCAATATTCAACGTTAGGAAAACACATCAGTAAGTCATCTAAAAAATAAGTTCCAAATCTGCTTCAAAAAACTATCTTAATCTGTTTTACTTCAGACAGTCATTAATAGTTCAAAATCACATCTGTGACTTGTAACCCTCATTTAGCAAAGAGCTTGAGAAGGATTATTAACTCTTTATATATGGAGAAACATAATAGGCATAACTAATTTTAAATATTCTCAAAACTTATAGAAAAATCCACGCATTCATGTAAAAGCCACAGGAAGAAAAAAAAATGCCTAGTTTACCCATTAGCTCTCTGAATTTGTATATTTAACCATATATAACCAGTTATAACCATAATTGTTTTCCTCCTGTACTTTCACCTAAAAACTGAAAATCTCTGGTTATTGAATAAAAGATAAGACTACCAAAGAGTGATCCAGTGTAATTGATTTGAGACATACAAATGTAACTGCTTGTAAACAAAAATACTAAATTACTAATGAAAACTAATCTCATCTCAGATTTACCTGCAGAAAGAATGGGAAGGATAAATTCAAGGGTTTTTTTCTGCTATGAGGTTTGTATTATGTTACAGCCACGCCAAGATGATGGGCCCATTTGTCTTTGTATATTTACTCGTTAAAATTGATTATTACATTCTGAAATACAAAATTTATTTGATCATATTTTCAGCAGTTTGAAACACTCTTGCAAGAAAGATTTAGCACTTCCCTGAAATGTTTTATCACTAATAGTCATTCAGTCTTAAGTCACGAACAAGGCACAATCCTGCTTCAGTCTCAAAGCCAATGATGCTACATCTTCTCTTATTTCTGACAGAATTGTACAGTTAAATATATTTGGGGTTTGAGAGAACACCAAGTTGAGTGGGAGTGTTGATCTGCTTGAGGGTAGGAAAGCTCTACAGAGGGATCTCAACAGGCTGGATCAGTGGGCTGAGGCCAACTGAAGGTCAACAAGGCCAACTGCCGGGTCCTGCACTTGGGTCACAGCTACTCCATGCAGCTCTACAGGCTTGGGGAAGAGTGGCTGGAAAGGGGCCTGGCAGAAAAAGACCTGGGGGTGTTGGTCGACAGCCCACTGAACATGAGCCAGCAGTGTGCCCAGGTGGCCAAGAAGACCAACAACATTCTGGCTTGTATCAGGAATAGTGCGACCAGCAGGACTAAGGAAGTGATTGTCCCCCTGTCCTCGGTGAGGCCACACCTCAAATACTGTGTTCAGGTTTGGGCTCCTCACTACAAGGAAGACATTGAGGTGCTGGAGCGAGTGCAGAGAAGGGCAATGAAGCTGGTGAAGGGTCTAGAGAACAAGTCTTATGAAGAGCAGCTGAGGGAACTGGGGTTGTTTAGCCTGGAGAAAGGCAGGCTGAGGGGAAATCTCATCATTCTCTACAGCTACCTGAAAAGAGGTTGTAGAGAAGCGGGGGCTGATCTCTTCTCCCAAGTAATACAAAATAACAAGAGGAAATGGCCTCAAGTTGTGCCAGGGAAGGTTTAGGATGGATATTAGGAAAAATTTCTTCACTAAAAGGGTTATCAAGCATTGGAACAGGCTGCCTGGGGAAGTGGTGGAATTGCCATTCCTGGAAATGTTTAAAAGACAGGTAGACATGGTGCTTAGGAACATGGTTTAGTGGTGATTTTAGCAGTACTAGGTTAACAGTTGGGCTTGATGATCTTAAATGTCTTTTCCAACCTAAACAATCCTATGATTCAATGAAGGGAAGAGACAGGAGCACTCCTCCTGTTTGCCATCAGGACACAAGTCTGGCATTCCAAACTACCTTCTGGAACTGCCTATCTCTCTCCCCTGAACATATACAGAGCTCAAGTGCCTGTATCATTACAAGCCCTGACACGCATCTGTTAGGTGCCTGTAAAAGTTTGGGGTGGGTGGCACTAACATGCTTCTCACTATCCTTATATTTCAGAACAGCTGGTGCACATCACACTTTAATACAGTACTCAGTACAGTCTATTAGTTCTTTCCATAGTGAGCTGTTGACCAGAAGTATTTTCTCCTTTTCAGCTGGGTTCTTTATTTACAAAAGAAATCCACTGCTTTGACTTCACCAACATTACGACAGTTAGAGTCAGTTCTACCAGTGGCCTGGAATTTGAGAGTGATAGTAGACAATTTAGAGATACGATAGTAAGGTTAGGCCTGAAAAAGAACTTTCAAACTCAGTCCTGTATGAAAATATATGTTGCAGGGAGAAATTACCAGTTTATGTACCCAAAGAGGATAGATCTCCGTAAATTACTTCTTGTGACACTGTTCTCCCACATTTGTAGTTTCATCACCTTTTGCAGTTTGTTGAACGAAATGAACACTGACAGTAATATCGTTATTATTCAAAGTGTGCACACTAAGGGGGAGTCAGGACTGTCACAACTGGGGCCTGGTTGCCCAGGTGCTCTCAGTAAGACCACGTGAGATACATGGAGCAGTTCTGTGATCAGACAGAATAAATCAGGTGCATGGTAGCAACGTCCACAAAACCATTCAGTATGTTCGCACTCAGGTCCCACTGCTGCATACCGTGGGTAAAACACACATGTTCAGTGAAAATGGGAAACAGAACTTTGTTCGTTTAAGAGGGAATTCCTGTGTGTGGTGGAACTGGGTTCAACTGTGTATTTTTACATCCACAGATAGTACAGAAATTGGTGATAACTTCTTTGACAAATGTGTTGTTTCAGCCATGACGGACATAGACAGAATCCTATAATGTGGTGCTTTAGAGGCTTACAGGTAATGAACCAAAATGATTTGTCACTTCACTGATGCTGCATAAATTCAGTGGTAATTGCTAAAATACAGCTTACAATGCAAACTTTAAATATTCAAAAAGTAGCAGAACGAGTCATTCTGGCACCATTTACAACACAACAGAAACAGTCTTCACCTGTTCGGGAATATTTTCATTAAGTGAAATCTACAGAGTTTTCTCAATATCTGATCATGCATTGCACAAAATCAAATAAAAAGAAAACCTCACCATGGCTGTAACACTGATCTGATTCAATCTTCAATTATTTGCAAGCAAAACTTATAGTAGCCCAAAAAGATTCCCATAAAACCAGTTTCAAAGCTGAAACAGAACAATGAAATGGGAATGATCTTCACTAAACAGATTAGTATTACATGGAAAAACTTAAATAAAAAAACCCCATTCTTTAAAACAGAAAAAGCAATGATGTAGGGGAAGGCAGAGGAATAAGATTTATGTTTGGTTTTTTTGTCAGGGCAAAGCACATAAAAGTTAAATTTGTGGGGAAAAAAATGCAGGTTTTTGCAGACAGAGCAGATAAAAGTTAAAATCTTTCAAAAAGGTTTTTCAAGTCCTTTCCCAATTTTCAGTCCACCTGGCAAGCGGCAGGAGACAATATGGGGTGCTACACTCGTAATTGAACACTACCCTTTGTTTTATTTTCTTCAAATACCGTGATGACAGCAGAAGAACCAGCAAATTTATTATAAAATAGATTAATTGTTGTTTCAGAATCTGTATTACTTTCTTTTTGTGCAGTGAGTATAGGAAATACTTTGAATTCTTCAAATGAAGCTTTCTAAAAACATGATTATTTGCTACTACTGCTTTAATATACTTTCTAAGTGTTTCTTGCAAGCCAAGAATGCAGTTATATCCAGAGAGTTCCCAGCCCCTTCTGTCTTTTCTGACCTGGAAGCTAGTTTATAGCTTCCATCAGAACATTAATGCCAGACAGGAACACGTTATATCCTTCTTTAAGTCAAAGAATACTAGAATATTGCACATAATGAAGAAATGGCTTTCCTTATTCCAAATATTTGAACTGTTATGTATTTTGCTGTCCTTCCGAGTAATGAAATTCCTACCATCTTAATGATAGCCCGTTGCATTTCTTCTCCTCAGAAATCATTTACACCTGTCCAAGAAACTAAGATCTCAGGGATCAACTTACTTCAGCCTTTAATTGCATGGAAATGCCCCAACAGAAGGCAGCTGCTCTTACTCAGAATGGCAATAAAGTATAAACCTGAAACAGAACTGGCTACTGAATGGTAAAAAAGGAATCATGCACTGCTGTAGCTGTAACATAAGTTTCCCCACAATGGGAAAGCTGGTACCCCAGGTAAGGGTTAAGCCAAACTGTGTTCTTGGCAAAGTCTTCAAATTATAAATATCATTCACTATTAAAAATAAAATCCCCAGAAAACCTTCAGGGTTTTTTTTCCTAAAATTATGATGATGATCCTAAAAATGAGGTGGGCCAAATAGGTTTGTATGTTTTTAAGCCTGTCTGTACCAAAGCTAGCCCAAACTCTGCAATTTAGCCTTATTGCTTCCAGCTGGCATTAGATGTTTGACCTTCTGAGAGAGTTATCACCAGAGATTACAAGCAGGACAAGGGGTGCACACTGAAAATCACTACCACCAATAGCCTGTAGTTTTAATGTACGATAAACCAGCAACAAAAAGAATTAGTAAAATGCAAACTCTCTCTCTCATATTGATAATTTTGAAAGATTTTCTATACTAGAGTGCAGAACATCAAGAAGAAAAAGGGGAAGAAATTCAATTTTTTCAAGTGTTATGTGAAGACAGCAACTTAGTGAACTCTCTAAAAATGTACTACTAATTCCTTTATATAGCAAAGTAAATACATTACTAAGACAGTTTACACAACAGCTGCAGAAATTCCTACCTATTAGCCTGCGTTCAGGTGGAAGCTGAACAGCTGTCTGATCTGCAAACCTGCAAAGGATCATGTGCTCCTAGAAAAAAAAAAAAAGTAAAATAAAAGTTGTCCAGTAACATTTCCCTCTTTCAAATAAAGTTAAGAAAAAATCTAATTAAATGTTTTAAAGTATCAAACCCACTGTCATATTGAAAAGCACAGTTCTAGAAATGTTATCTGTGTGCAAACCCTGATTTTGATACTGCCTTGATTTGTAAATATGCGTGTTACCAAGTGTTTGTAACCACAACCACAGTTCTACTCATATTTCAAACTATCCCTGTTCCACCTAAAGTTTCTGCAGAAACTTCTCCAGCAGCTGCTGTTGATTTCTTCCTGTCTTGTCACCCAGGGTTATGATGCAGTGGAAGGTTAGTCTCACTACCTTACTCCCTGCTTAGATCACTGCACAAGCAGGCAGAACCCCATCCCTCCTTTCCCTTCAAAAACACCGCCTGTGCCAGCACAACGGTTTCTCAAAGCCCAGCCAAGCCAAGGAAGGCAAGTTAGCCAGATGGGGAGAGAAAAAGCCTCGAAGGTGTAGCAATGAAATTAATGCTCTGATGACAGCTGTGCTCTCTGGGACAGCTGCAATATTAAGTACAGGAGAGAGTAAATCAGAACCATTTTAGAACTGCACCACATTCCCAAGTCTCCTAGAAGGTCGTGGGGAGGAAAACAGAAACGGACAACAACAAAAAGTGCTCTGCTAAGCATAGCTTCCAGAGCTACAGTTCTGAAAAAAGGACATGTGTCTTGCATCATTCTTGCCTGATATAAAATGATGATTTTAAAGGTTTGGTTTATGTAATAGATGTAGAGCGCAACTTCACCTTCAGCATCCTGAAGTAAAGATACTTACTTCAGCTTTATTTTTTTTACTCCAGACATAAACATCCAGAAGTCTTCATTTCACAAAAAACCTGAATTAAATCCCATCTTCGTATGAAACCAAGATGGTAAAATTCCTCCACAGTACCTTCCATCCAATTCATAAATTTAATAGACACCTACAACAAAAATAGTGTGCCCGGATATTATAAAATAAAATATTATCACCACTTGATACTTAAATATTACTCATTTAAATGAATTTACAGTATCTTGAGGCAGGGATATTTGTTCTCTAGTACAGCTTGTTCACATGAAGGTTTTCAGCTCACAGCTCCATAAAAAATATGTAAGCAAAATGAGAGTATGTTATACAATGTCTAGAACTTAAACATGTTATTCCCAGTCAGTTCAGTTCAAATATGGCTATTTTTGTAGTACAGAAGAGATGAAAATGTTAAAAACAGATGTGACTGCTAAAGAATGGAGGAGAACCACCACAGGCAACGTGGCTGCTGTTAGGAGAGAAGCAGTAAAGCTTGGGGAGAAAAAGAGGGATACAGAGGAGAGGGGGAAGATCCATGTTAGCACAGAACCCCTCACCAGCCGGCAGGCACTCAGCGTAACCCGTCTTTTTGCAACATCAAGTTCTCAGCACATCTGACTAGACCAGAGCCAAGGGAAGCCTTGCCAACCTGAAAATTTGGACTGACTCTTGAGCCTTGGCTTCCTACAGAGGTGATCCAAAAAGTTAAACTAGACCCTAAGTTATGACTACATCTTTTCTCCATGACACAGTCACTAAATTTTCACCTTCCCTGTTGGCAGAAATAAGAAAAGCACTTCTAAAATAATGAAGATAATAATTAGAAACTGCCCAAACTTCGTGTGCGCATAAACAGTTAGCTTCCTTACTGGAACACCCACGCCTTCAATTCCTATTAAGTTTTCAGAGCTGTATGTGCAAAGTTATTCAGTTTTACTTTCCAGTTCTCCTATAGGGAGAGCGTCTTGACAAACAGTCTCTCCAAATGTATCATGGTAGAAATCTACAGCTATCATAACCTTATTCTTCGCAGCTATAAACTAATGAATTACAGCATAACGTTCTCATCAAAAAAGTTTTGGAATTGCCAGACTTCTGGATGTCTTTTTAGATCTCACTAAAATGAAAGATAAGAGAAATTTAAAATGGGAGTAGGAGGGGGGAGTGACACAGACGTCTGGCTAACACATGGCAGCTTTGGCTACTAGCCAATAACCTGTAACGATTTATTCATATGAAATATAAAAACACATATAGCTAGCTGTATAACAAAAATTATTTATAACTAGGATTATTTGAGGCACCAACCAGCCTAGACTGTTTGTATAGACTCTTACATTATTAAGAGCAGGAATATTTTTTAGCATTGTCCTTGGCCCCTGTGCCCTTCGGCAACAAAAATCTTAAAATGGCAGAACTTCTATAGTGTTGACAAACTCTGTTTTAAACCTCCACAGATTAACAGATTAAGAAAAAAATTCACTGATCTTTAATGAGATTATACACACACCCCTTATCTAGGTATCTTTGACTTAATAATTGTCACCATCTCCCTCTGTACTGTCAACAGGTCTACTTTTAATAATATGTTAGTAAAAAAACTTTTTCTGAACTGAAACCAGAGTTCTTTGTGATTATGTGTTAGAAACATATAAATGTATTGAAAAGAATGTTCAGCAAGGGATAAAATAATAGCAGGTTCAAATTCACTGTACCACTTTTGTCATCTCAATCTATGGACATTTATTTCCATGTAAATTAGTAAGGAGTGCATAAACTAGACTGTCATGATGATAAGATTAGCGTGTAATCAGATTGCTGAACTTTCCTATATAGGATGCCTGGAAATTTTCTGAATTTTTTAAATGCCCTCTTGCTTGAGGATTAAAAAGGATAATCTCCAATTTCCTGCTACATATCTAATGTTTATCAGAAAATTTTATCTATAAAAGCAGTATTTTTACCTAAAAAATAGTCAGATATTTCCACAGTATAAAACAGTTGTATTTAAGACCTAAATAAATTGGTATCCTGTAATTGTTAACTGATGTTGAAGGATCTTAGGAATGGCTCACTTATACATTATGATTTAAAAAGGTCTTTTCTGGAGAAACTATTTAATTTTATTGAAGAAAAAAAGCCTTAAGAAGTGGATGGTGGAGAGAAAGCAACACTATGACATCTGCACTACTAATGAACATCTCACATAACACGTACTCCTCCTTGCAATTAAAAGATAGCCACTTATATTTCATTTAATAAGAAGACCCAGTGAAACAGGAAACTGCACATAACCCTCCCCCTCACCCCCCAACCTTTTTACATACCTTGTAGGACAAAATTTCCTTGAACTGATGACTGAAAAAAAAAAAATAGACCAATTCAATTAACATCTAAATAAGCAGATGTGGAAAATGGAAGCAATCATTACATACTTGAACACATTTTAAACATAAATTCTAACACAGACTTACTGGCATTTCCACTTTGTCACATAAATACTTTATATTACCTGTACACAAACTTTAGACAGGCATATATTTTGTTTGTTTCACAAAAGTAGGGTGCTTCTACAATGGAATTGAGTATACAACACATATGGGGATATAGGCAGACTATTAAGTTTTATGATCATATCAAGTAAGGAAAAAAGAAAAAGCCGACCCTAAAATGTAGCTCGAGCTAGGGTTGATAATGTTCTGCACAGGCTTACAAGGTTAGATTCAAAATTTTAGCAAACACAAGACCATAATTTACATTCTTGTAGCAGCTACAGCAACAAAAGTTTTCTAACATAGTGAGCATTTCCAGTCTTCATGATCTAAAAATGTAAATTGACAAAAGTTCAACAGTATCCAGTCAATTTTAAAACAGGTCAACATAGAAAAGCTATATGCCTACTAACTTTAGAAGACAAAATTTTATTGCTTCTTCCTTAATAATACTTATTTGTTTCACTATGTTACAAGAGAAAATAAAAAGGGACACACATACAGAGAAGGATCAAATCAACTAAGAATACACTCTAAATGCAAAGTTTATCAAACTGACAAATTCTAAATATTTACTCTCCACACACTTCTGTGACAGCACACTTGGATATTATAGAAAAATATGAAAAGTACTTAACACGGACGTATAACAATTTTTAAGATTTGTTGATTTAAGCATGTTTCAGTTTCTTATTTTAGCAAATATATACCTAAAACAATGTTGTAATTCCTAATAGAATTAAATCTGACTCATCTTGGACATCCAAAATGAAAAGCTCAGCTTTGTGGAAGAAAAAAAAAACCAAACCACAAACCCACAACCCTCTTCCACATCCAGTTCTGCCTCAGAAAGCTGTTAGCCCCTTATCTTCTGCCACCTCATGCTTACCTTTTACATTTTATTTATATCAAAGGCATTAAAATTCTTAAGCCTGAGATACATAAATATCTCCAACATGGCAGATTTGAAGACGACAAAGTATCTACATAGTCCATTGAAAATGTATTAAAAATATGAACTAAAATACAGAAGAGCTTGTCTACTTGGGAATAAATCAGAAGAGCTTCACAGCAGTAAGCCATGGTATAAAGCAGACCCATTTCTTTAAGCTGACTGCTTACATTTTTCTCCAACATTAAAATGTCAATTCCCCTTCTTACAGTAATTTTCATGAGTTTTCTATTAACAGTGCTTTCAAGGCAAAAGGTCTGCATATTACAAGGTTCCCCACATACTGTATCTACTATGTTGATGTTATGAAGTCTTCTGAATAGATAAATCCGGACAAAAAAAAGCCCCAGGAATTACCAATCTGTCTCCTTTTCAGGATGGGTTTGCAAAGAGAAACAGGAGGAAACAGTTGCATTACAACTGTGAACCAATTTAGCCTAGACACTTGCAATGATATTCAATTGATTAGTTCTACATTATTTTCGTATTTTCTTCCTTCATTTAAGTCAATATTTTAAAGCTTAACTTGTTAGCTTTAGTTTACCTTCGTGGATATTTAAACTTCACTGTGTTTTGAATGAAGCCGTAACAACAAGGGGAGATGACAAAGGCTGCCCGTGACTTGACGCAGTGTTCAATCACCATGTCTGTTGCCACACCACATGCATGCAGAGCCACCTAGAGTGTTTAAAACACAAAAAACAAAGAAACAAGCAAATTATTTACAACAATATTGTAAACACAATCCTGTTGCAGTATTTTTTCGTTGTTACTTAAGTATATGAGGAAATTTTTGCAATGAAAGCTGTTATGCCAAAGGCCTAGTCCTTAATTCCTCCATTTTTCATTCCTCTCCCTCATATTTATGCTGAGGAAAATTTATGGTCTATTCCATTAAAAAGGGAGCCATCAACATTGAACAACGGTCACTCACCAAAAGCACTCAAAGGTAGGTGCACTGCATTCTGATATCAAATAAATTAAATACAAAGCCCCAGAAAAATGTTAAAAGAAAAACTACCGTGGTCATTACTCAAAAGCAATGTCAAGCAAAAAGGACTTAGAAATACAAAGAAATTTCAAAACTGGATTTCAACTTAGCAGTAAGAGAAGTAATAGATATACCTGAAGGTTGCATTTAAAGGACAACATTTATGTACAAATTTTGATCATTTCATTGTAAGGTATTGAGTAATAACTTTAGAAAACAAACATGGGGGGAGCTTCAAATACAACTTGCCCTCCATTTCTTTTTTCCTTTTCTTTTTTTTTTTTTCCCCTTAGTCTTTTCTTTATTTTTTCTTACTGATGGGTTCTCAGACTAAAACTAGAATGTCGTTCAATTACAACAGCTACCTGCAAGCATTGATGTGTGTTTGGGCAATGCACAGGTTGCACCCAAATTCTTCATGCTCTCCTATAGAAAGGCAAGTTATCGCTATACTCAATATATTCCAAGGAAACGCAAGCAGCTCTCTCCTATAAATACCTGTGACACCAAATGGACCACGTGAAATGGAGTCATTACTTTTTCTGCCTTCTTCCACATACTCAGTAGCTCAAAGACTAGGCCTGATGCATACACATTGCTGTACGTTTTCATTAAAATAAGGACATTTTTGAGGTACATTTTTAATTTTATGCAGTGGTGCGGATTTGTAAAACTGCATTGTATTCTTTGCTTTTTCCTCACTGTAAATTGTAAGAGAGACCTTAAAACAGCAGTGGATAAAACCAGCAGCTTTGCTGAGCCTGTATGAACCTTTACTTCAACTGATTTCTTCTTTGGGTTTCTCAGAATCAATTTAGTGAACTGAAAAATCGCAAATAAAACTCAAGACAAAGCTTTCTCAGGATATCCTATATACTAAAATCACTATCTGAAACAAAATAAGAAGTGAGGACTAATGCAGATAATGCGTTTGGTTCACAAATTCATACATCTGTAGACACAGGAAAAAAAAGCGGCCCTTGGAAGAGTGCAAGAAAGCTGACACAGTGTGTGACCGTTGCCCTGTTATTACTCCTCTGGCACTTCAACTCCCCAGAAAGCCCTAGTGCACACAGAAAAGTGTGCAGGGAAGTGAAGGGAAAAGAATGTTTCATGAAACCTCAGGTTCACTTTAGTGATCTTAAAAAGAAAAGAACTCAACGTGCTCAAAAACATACTCCCCCAACCAAACCTTAAACTTTTCAACTTGCTCTCACAAATCAGCTGAGATACTATGAGTATTATGGAAATACTAAAAACAACAAAGATTTCAAAGACAATTCTGGATGTCGGCATGTAAATGAACACTGCATGCAAATATTTGGAAGCTTTCACTTTTAGACTGAAATCCTTTACTGTGGTTGGTGGTTGTACTACAACATATCATATTACAATGCACCAGTAAGTTTGGCACTCAACAGGTTGTTTTGTAGAATCACAAAATGGTTTGAGTTTAAAAGGACCTTAAAGATCATCTAGTTCCAACCCCTCAGCAATAGGCAAGGACACCTCCCACTAGACCAAGTTGCTCAAAGCCCCATCCAACCTGGCCTTGAACACTTCCAGGGATGGGGCATCCACAGCTTCCCCAGGCAACCTGTTCCAGTGCCTCACTATCCTCACAGTAAAGAATTTCTTCCTAATACCTAATCTAAATCTACCCTCTTACAGTTTAAAACCACTACTGTAAAGGAAAATTTTTCACAGTGAGGACAATCAGCCATTGGAATAATCTCCCCAGGGAACTGGTGGATTCCCCAACACTGGACACTTTTTAAGATTCAGCTGGACAGGGTGCAGGGCCATCTTGTCTAGACTGTGCTTTTGTCAAGAAAGCTTGGACCAGATGACTTTGAGGTCCCTTCCAACCTGGTAGTCTGTGACTTTTTCTTAACCTTCCTTTCAACTCCTGGTAGATAACAAGTAAGAAAATAGCTAAGTAATGCACAGATTTGATGTCAAGGTAACTAAAATGCATATAAACATGTTCTAAACTGATAAAAAAGGAGAGAGATGAAAACTTCTGTCACGTTCATTTTTCTATACCTCTTAAAATTTTAAGTACTATAACCAGTGAATTTCTTGTCATCATATCCACCCTCATATTTACACTGTATTGTTTCACTGAAAATGGTGAAGTCATACAATGAGTGAATAGCTTTACAAGCCTCAGAAGATGGGGTTAGAAATGATTCATTGTCAAACTTTGTACATAAGTATGGTATTATACTGGACCACAGGATTGTGGTATTATGTTGTCATTTTTGTATCAGACCAGTGTTTATGACATGATGATGCAAAGGCAGCTAACCTTTACATTATTTACCTTCAAATACACCCAACACTTGTGCTACTGGTCAGTAAACCATCCAGCTCCTGTCTTAAATATGGCCATATAGCAAAGTTAATCTCGAGTCAATGAGCTAATCCTGAAGAGTGAATCATGGTATGACACAAACTAATTCTGAAGCTGAGATTTGATACAGGTCTCCCAAAAAGGAAAAACTCCAGGTTTGTCTGTTGAATAGACTACAGAGTCACATCAAAGAAACTGAAATCACAGGTCTGGAAATTAAGAATTTCCAAGTAATTTTTTCTGACATATACTTCAGTATTTTCCTTGTCACAAAAGTTTAAATAGAGAATGTAACACCACTTTTTTAAAATAAACACTCCATGAAGATATTTAACTTAGTATTAACCTTAACAGACCCCAAAAATTGAAGACGGGAACTCTTACAATCACAAAATTGGAGACTAGTTTCACTGAAAAACTATTACACATTTAACACGCAGCATCCAATAAGTTATTAATGAGATCCTGATTTTCTTTTTTAAATAGATCTTTAGTTCATCCACTGAGATCTATATGACAATGAGTACAGAAAATAAAGCTAGAGAATTAGAAATTTACACTTGGAAGGACTGGGCTAAAGTAATTTATTCTCTCCTCTGTCTCCTGCGGTGTATTTCTTTTCCTTTATTAAACGAATCAGCCAAATAGTTACCAGCACTGTTCATGTACCATAAACCTTCAGCATTAAACATCTTAACCTACAGCCAAAACAGGCCCTTGAATGGGTGATTTAAAGAACAGTCAGACTCACATTGAAAGCTTCAAGCTTGCTGCAAAAGTTCATATTCAATTAACAGAATATAAAACTGGAAGACAAGAATCTTTACAGAGTTACAAAAGACTATTAAACAGTCTAGGCCTACATAATTCTGGAGAAGACATTATTCTTATTTACTTTCAGGGTCTAACACAGATGCTTTGAATCAGTATTCAAATCACCTACTTCACTTCTGCAGAACTCAGATTCCTGCTTTGGTCTGCTCACATACAGTTAACTGCCAGAATATCACCTGTTGACTGCAATAGGAGTGCTCAGCTTAAGTCCTACAAAATTGAGGTATCATTCTGCCTTTACAGATAACAGCTCAAGTATACCTTATGCAATGAAAACACGTGTATATCATTAGTATAACATTCTTTCTGTCATGATAGTTCCTTCTTAGTTTTGCATAGTGTAATCTTATGTTGTTTGCTTTATCTTAAAATGCTTTTACTGTCACCTAACTACACTTGTGATCTCACTTTACTGTACTTATGTTTAATTTGAGCATCAGTAGTCTTCTCCTCCCATCTTCAAAACCTTCTCCACAGTATATCCATTAATGAATCACTGATTTTAAAATAACATGATTAAACCAAGAGCCTACCCCCCTTTTTCTTCAACATGGTCAGGAAGCAGTCATATTTTTAGATTTGACTGGAGCAGACACTTGTGTAACATCCAAGCCATGCCAATTTGCAACAAATAATAAATACAAAGCAAACTTAATACAGATTAATATAACAAGGGTGCTTCTCATAGCATCAAAAATATCTGCCTGTAAGGACACACAGAATTTTCTTTTTTCAGATACTTAGTTGTTTTGAAAATAATTAACCAGACACTAAGGCTTTGAAGGGGAAAAGTTATAATCACTTACCCCAATGTTAAAAGTTCCATTAAAATAGTCCAAATTTGCTTGAATGAACCAAATGTTGTTTAAACCTAGTTCGTCACTTCTGTCTTTAGCACGCATCAGAGACAACTCCTTATTTTCTATGAGCACCACCTACATTTCATACATAGCAGAAATTAAGGGAAAATAATACTGAGAAATCAAAGTACAACTTTACCAACAAGCACAAAACTTGGTAGTTTAGTTGACAGAACCTCTAAATTACTTGTGGCCAAGCCCGAGATCTCCAAAAGATAACTAGCAGGAAACCCAACAACAATAGAATGCATCCAATACTTTGCAATATCAATCAGCTTGCAAATATTTCATGTTTTCCTATAGCTTTTTTTTTTTCAGGAAAGCACCATGCACATTTGGGATTACGCTAAAAATCTGCATGTTTCAAATTTAAGTCCTCTGCTGAGGCAACTCTGTCTGCATACTTATTCTCCCTACATGCACTTTTTTTCAGATGATTATCAGATACCAAAAGCTCATACTGTCTATATTTTTTATTTAGAAATTACCTGACATGACGGCATCACATGAGCAAGAACAATTCCAACATGGCCCTGTGAAAACAAAAACAAACAAGAAAATCTGAGTCATGCTTCAGTGTCCCCTGCTCTTGACCCATTACATTACCCCAACCAGTGACAGAACCTTTGAAAGCAGCTAAAGTTTCAGCATTTGTACTTTTGCTTTGCTTTGTGGCAGCAAGCACCTGAACTGCAAAGATGAGAGCTGAAAGAAAATGCATCATGTAAACAAAAAAAATATATTACCCCTCCACTGCAAAAATCCACAATCACATCTCCAGGCTTAGCAAGCTTTGTCACCGCTGCTACCAAATTATTCAATTGCTGCTGCTTCCTCAGAGCCCGGTCTCTCGACATCTTTCCTGGGGATGACAGAGAAAATGCCTAAGTAGTGATCAGCAGCTCTCAACAGTGATAATTTTAAATGGGTAACAGCAAAGGATTACAAATGAAATTTACGGCTGAGACTAAAAACTGGCTGGAACACTTGGGTATCCAAATCCACTTTGAGCTAAACTGACAAATACTTGGTAGAGCTTTCCCGAAAACTTTAGCCTATCTAAAATTTTACTTTCCAGTTGCTGCTGTTAATGTATCCTTAGGAATAGACTCGTATGAACTTAATATATGGTAACCAAGTCAGCGTAAGCTCTAGCCTGGTTATATTCCAAAGCTGTGAATCATGTCCAGAAACAGAGCTCAAACCCATTCACAGTAGTAAGGTTGCCAAAATAAATTTCTCTTTACTATTTCTAGATGCTATCCTTAAGCATCTTGTTTTTAAAAGTTGCACTCTTTCTCCTGTCAATTTTCACTTTTCATAATAAGTAGCTCTGTCTGTTTAAATTGGGTGTGTATGCACAAGTAGGTACTTCTCAAAGCAACTACTCCTACATAGCAAAGTCTGGCTTTCCATTACATCCGTAACACAACTAGAAATGGAAAAATTATTAATTTCTTTCAAATGTGCTCAGTAAAGTTCAACATACAGTTGCTTCAGATATAATGAATTTGGTTAGTCAGCACTTCCATGCAGTACTTGTAAAGATGCATTTTGTCTCAGAGGGGCTAACAGAGTGCTGACAGACCTATTTAATACCCTTCTTGTTTGTTCAGAAAGCAGAGTTTGACATAGATATTGACAGTAAAAATATTCACCAGCTCATCTTTACATTAAGAAAAAAGGTAAGGAAACAACTCTCTTGAATGAGTTTTCATGACGGAGGTTCAACTGTACCAAACAATGCTGATGTTCTCTGAAATACGAACATATTTTCTACTTGCAGCACCACATTATATTTGAGTATGCGCACTCTCCAGTTTTCTATTAAATTCACTAACTTTGTTAAAAATATATTTTTCCCCAGTACTGACGAGCACTTTACAATAAAACCAGTGAATAAAATCAGCAAAGCTTCCTGGTTACTACAAAGGCAATTCAATTATCATCATCATCATCAACTGCATTTATTATACAGTTTTATTGTTTAAATCTCTATCCTGAAAATGTATTATTTTGTATTATATTTTACTGTAAACAACATTTCACTTTACAACTAATCCATCAAATTCAACAAACTCATTAGATAAAGTTATTACTACATTGCTCTGGCTAGAATGAGAACAAAAAAATCACTTTTCAAGATATTACATTCTATACTGTCAGGGCAAAGAAAGAGATAAACTCAAAACAGAAGGCAGAGGAAGTAGGACAGAGTTCATTCTGCACAGTTATTGCAGAGACGGTCATTTAAAATAACCAGAGTAATGACCTTTTAAAAAACATTCCTAGATGACTGCACTGCACGGTGACATATTAAAATGTGTACTTCTTAATGGAAATTAAGAGACTGAACACAACCTCCTCAATTCTTATCAGCTTTGTCAGTATAAAACAGTACATTTTATAAATATAAAACCACTGTTACACTTCAAACATTTTTTACACTTTGTGAAAGTTACCATAACGAGACAACTCAGGAAATTAAGCTTTCTAATGACAAAAATGTATACAAGGACTGTGGGTAAGAGACTTTTACCACATTATGTAAAATGATAAATACATTTTAAGAAACCATCTCTTTCACATGGGTAGGTCCTTGGAAAAACCTTTTATGAAAGACTATTCCAGAAACCCTAATTCCTTGTGTGCCAAATATTTATGTGAACTGCTCCACAGCTTGCCTCTAATTTTCATACTTCCATTTGATATACTAATATTCAAACTCTAACCATTCTATGATTCAAATGTTCTCAACACATACAGTTCTAACTGAAGCTAATGGAAGATGCAGGCATTCCAGCATGTGCAAAAACCCTGTGCTGTCATGATGTTTGAGCTAGAAATTCAGCTTGTGAGGTAAAACCTATAATTTGTTCGGCAGACAGGTATTGTTATATTAGTACCTAGAAAATCCTATATCTAAAAACCACACAAGTACATTCTCTGTGTGTGTGTGTATGTATGTGTATGCACATACAATCACACACAGTCACAATAGATTGTTTGAGTTTTAAAAAGTAGCTGCTGTCCTGCACATAGCTTTAATCTCATTTATATTTGCCTGCTATATCCCACATACCTGAAATACAGCTGTAGCAAGGGGGGCACAATTAACAGGGACTTCTATCTTGATAATACAGGCTACTACTTGGGTTTGTTTCCATCAATCAACAGATCTTATTGTTTCCGTTTCAATTATTTCAATTCTACCTGATAAAGTACTTCATCAAATAGATGCTGCTCCTAAAAAAAATTACTAGATGCCTTCCTCTTTCATGGAGACAGCAAGAAACTGAGTCACATTTGAATTCTTTCATTTGATAAGCAAATGAGCAGCCAAGCAAGTCCAGACTTCTGAACACACAGAGCTTCCTCAGAAGCTCAACAGAAGCTGTCCACGCACGATACCTACATCTGCCTACGATTACACAGCTGTAAGAGGTGTGACTGCAGCTCAGCTCGGTAAATCTCAGCCTGCTTTAAACAACCCAGTTTGGACACCAACAGCAACACTACTATGCCACCTCCGTATTTGGGGCAAGCTAGCCTTCTAAAAACCTATTCAACTCCTATCCTAACTCCTGTCCTACTAAAATGCAAGCTATGAGCTTAAAATTAGCTCAGCTTATCTCCAGAAGCTGCAGGCATACTTCTAACTGTGGGGTAAGTCACCTCCAGTGATGTTGCAGGTCCAGAACTAAAGGTTCTGCCTCCAGCAGGAGGCACAAATAGCAAGAAGGAAGCAGGGACATAACTCTTGATCAGTTCTGGATAAAATTTCAGGTTCGGCTAAAACAGAAAAATGGGGTTTCCAAAAGCATGATAAATGCATAAAGAGAGTTTTTTGTTTGACAGAATTCAGTATGGACTTGCCCTTTTAACCTCGAGACAGCCAAAGCGCACAGAATCCCTTAGAAATACACTGTGATGATAAAAGGTCAGCTCTGTTCTCCAAAACAGGTTTGAACACAACAGACTTTGCCTGGTAAGCATCAGTGGCTTCATTTATACTTCAACTCATTTTTAGCAGGAGTTGGTTCTCTGCAAGGCTTCCTAAGCTCAAGTAACTGCTGCAATTAATTTAATGGGATGTGTTGTAAGTGTTTTTTTCACCGGTAACTTTTGTATCACTCTCTTACATCCACTTTCAACTTCAATCTTCGTAATTATGAGAGGCACTAGGCATACAATTTTGTTTCCAATTCCTGCCTCTCAACAGGCATTAGCGCAAATGTTCTGAGCTACTTTCCTGCACAATACTGGAGGACAGACCACACCTGTCATGCCACAAACAGCACAAAAATCCATTCATGCAAATGCTCTTACTTCCCTATCCAACTTGTCTGCTCTTATTCCCCAGCCCTAAGGTTCTCCTGAGAGGTCTGGAATTTATTAATATCAAGTACAACTCCTGAAAAACACCATCAAACTTTTGTACTATACAAAGTCAGCAAGCAGATCCTAGAGTCACTAAAAATCAAAAAGTAAAATGATAACAGGTTTCATCAGTAACAACAGATCCACTACTTGGTACTCAGTCGACCTCTTGAGTATTAAATTAATAAGAAATACTTTTTTTAAATAACAAATATGAACCTATAGTCTTTTAAAACTCTCTAAAAACTAACTTCTCATGGTTACCAACAAACAAGGTTTCCTTTTCCCTTACCACGCAGACATTAAGTAACATACATTCCCTTGAAAGATGGAGAAAACTAAGCTTGAATCAACAGGTCTTTTGTCTGCTATACCTCTGTATTTTGAGCTTGGTAGCTGGAATTACGGAAACAGAGAGAGCCATGACATAGCCTGTAGAGCATGTTAGTTAGCACGGCTGGCCACAGTAGCCCTTCATTACGACAAATAGGCAATAAATTCAACTAAAACTTCTTCGTCTAAAAACACTACAGCTCACTTTGCATTTCTCAAGCCCTGTAATGGTAAACAATGCTAATCGCTGTCTTCAAGAACAATAAGAGAGGAGGTAGCTTGAAATTTAGCCCTACAAGGCAAAATCTTGAAGAACGTGACCTTTTCCTACAATACACTGAAAGGCATCCACAAAATGCTTTGCTCCTTTTCTAAGAACCCAACTGACAGATTGCCATACAGTGCCAGAAAGATTTATTTTCATTTTGTCACAATAAAAATATTTTATTTAGCTTCATGAATCTGATATTACTGTTAATTCAGCACTTGACAAGCCCTTTGAAGTCTCTGGGGCACTTAAGAGGTCTTGCATTTTGACACAAGGAAATGTAATTTTTCAGCAGGCAAAAAGCCCTTTATTTTCATACTGCCTTTTGTCAGTGTTCAAGTTCATATAATCCTTCAGTCTTCAAATAATACGTCCGTATTTCTCAAGTTAAACTTGAAAAGCCATTCAAGTTTCCTTAAATAAGCAAAACCCAAATACCAACGCTAAGACTTTAACCCTATTCAACTCTGAAGTCATAACACAGTGCAACAGAACATGCAACTAGCAAAACATATATATAAGCACACAATACACACATTCTCCTATTCCGTACAGCAGAAATGCATGCTTCTATTGTTTTAACACAAGTATCTTGTTATTAGGTTTTCCACAAGCCTCAGCTAACTAATTCAAATGACAGCGTGAGTCTGCTTTTCATAGAAATTCAGGTAGAGAATATTTTTTGCTACGTTGATTTAATCTTAATACAGCAAAAAGGCTCAGTAACTATAAAGCAAAAGGCACGAGACAGTTTTATTATTTTATACTAAGCTAAACACATTTTTCTGAAACCAGTGTGCTTTTCTTATTGTAGCTCCTTATGATAATTCAGTATATTCTAATTATTTCTTAATACTCAGCTCATATCTTCTTCACTTTGATGATGTTATCTCTTGCTACACTATTTTTGGTACCAGTTGGGGGATAGGGGGGGTTGTTTGCTTCTTTGTTTTGGGGGTGGTTGCTGTAGTTTTGCATTATGGTAAATACAGCATTTGTCAGATTAATATAGCTGTACAGTGATTCCCGTGCAACTGCTAGAAAAAGCAGAATTCAAACAGGTGAAGGATGCCAGCTCAGCTGACATTTATTTGCAAAGAAATGTTCTTACTAGTCAGAAATAATACCTTCTTACAAAGAACTCTGCCAAATCTTGCAATAAATACAATTAGCAAGGACAATAACTTTGCTATGGTCCAATGGTCACCCTGGTTACTTGAACAATATTCCTCTTCGACTTCAGCTGCTTTAATTCAATCTGTGTGGGCCAGTGCTGAAAGCTGAAGATCTGTCCTCCCCCTCTCCAGCCTGGGGCCACCTTCCAGCTACCCCTTTTCACTGCACTGACCTGTCTCCTTTCCCCTCGCTCCCAAGGAGGGAACTGTTAGCCTTCAGTCACACCTGTTTCCTACTCTTATTGCATGGAGAAGTACTAAGAGATGGGGCAGCCGGTCTCAGCATCATCTACAAGTAGGTCATGGCGAAGACCCAGCTGAATTGCAGCCTGAAATACATACTCCGTCAAAAGGCAAACTTGCTGAAAAGGTATGTGAGAGGCAAGTGTATCTCAATCCTCCTCTCCCTCTCACCCCATTTTCATAACAAAGGAAGGAGGCAATTTCGATCAGGCAAATAGAATGATTATCTTTTTTTGAGTGGTATTTGAATTCAGTACAGCAAATGCTGCGTTTGTGGTTTTCACACTTGGGTGTAACGCAAAGTGGGGGATGCAGAAAAGAAAGTGGGGCTGTTGAGAGAGAAGTCTAACCACATCCTGTATCAGGACTTGAATATCTCCTAACTGATATATATCTGTCCATTCAAAAGCAAAAAGTTACACTCTTCACAGAGTATGGCTTCAGCTTTGGGAATAAAGCAGGCTCTTACTCCAGAGTAGCTGTAAAACACCACTGCAAAACGTCCCTAACTGATTCCTCACGTCAGTCTAGGTTGTAGAACGACACTAACCTTGGCCCTCCACTTGTCAGGCTCAGTATAAATTGTTCTCCTATGTCTAACTCCCTTATTGTTGCACAGCTTTGTGAAATAATTCAGTCTGGCTGTTTCCAGTGATGCTGGACTAAAAAGTGTTTGTCACTGGAAGTCTGCCTCTCATTTACAAAGAGTGTACTGCTTTACCAAGAGTCAGATTTGGAGCTCTGACATGAATGCAGCACTCAAAGGTGGCCTCTAACAAAGGGTAGTTTTGAAAATCAATTTTGTGTATTCGTTTCACTACTTTACATTGACATACAGGACATAGTAACTTGTTAGCAATAGTCCTGCTTCTTCATCTTGAGAATTGTCTTTCTTTCTTTGCTAAGAAAAATATTACAGGGACACTGAAATGTGAAAAATAAATTTGAGTGCAACCAAACAAAGGAAGTCTGATCCAGATCAACGCTAAAACAAGTCATCTAGACAATGTTAAAATGAAATTTTACAAGCTTACGAAGATATGAAAAAGACTGAGAGCAAGGCTGAAAATACTCAAGAAATTCAAAACCTGCTGAACTTGGTCATATAAGTACTTCCTATAATACGGGATACTGAATCTGCTGGAATTGGCAGTGACAAGGAAAACATCAGTCAAATTATATAAGAAAAGTTTCACTGTTTTTACATTTTCCACGACAACAGTCCCCCTTAACAATCTAATACAATTAATTCACACAATAGGTGAATTTTCCAAATCACTCTCATCAAAAAGTAAATGGAAACATTTAACTCAGAACAGCTTCACGGAATTTTAAAGCAGGTATTTAATTAGCATTTTCGCTATATTGGTATTTCTGGGTTGTCCTATCTGCAGCAACATATGAAGACTAGGAATCTAATTCACATTTTGGAAAGCCAGGGAACAGAATTATCAGAAACAAAAAAGACATACTTTGAAGCATCACAAAGTATCAAATAATTCTGCAGCCAAAGCTCTATGCCAGAAAACATGTTTTATTGTAGACAGAACTACAGTAAACCTTAATGTTTTTCTGTTTCATTCTTCTCCTCCTCTTTTTGCCTTTTCAAGACTTTCTTCTTAAGGTATACACAAAAGGCAGCTTGCAGGTGGGGAAAGTATATGCTTTTTGGCTCTGCTGACAAACTCAGAGTTGTAACATGATATAAAGACAGAGGGGCCAGATATCTCCAAAGACCACTGGGAGAACTAGATATTCAAGCTTTTTCTAGACATACCTGCAAGGTGCAGCAGAAAGATGCAGTTACACAAGATGATGGCAACTGTACTGGCTCATTGAGTGGTAACAGCCCTTTTAGTGCAGTGTTAATCCCAAATTCCTTTGCCTCTACTACTACCTCTAGGGATCCTCAGCTTGTTTCTCTGTAAGGTGCTACACTGCACCATATGAAGTAGGTCTCACTGCTTATTCGAGTCTGTCCTAGTGCTGTACTCCACATTTACATGGTGTATATACACTTCAGCTTCCTCATCTTTCTCTAGGCGCTGTGACACTGTCCCAGAAAGCAAAACAGCATTTTAGGACAGAACAGAATTGTTTTGTACTTACAAAGGCTGCTTGTAACAATTCTTGTAGGCTTTCTTATATATATGGCCAGGACTGAAGCCCTCAAAGTGTAAACCACTCCCTCTATTTAACCAAATGTAAATTGCTATCAAAAATCAGACTAGAAGTTTTACTAGTTGCATCAGCAAGGGACAAGATTAACAATCTTTTTCCCTAACTCTGGATACAATATTAGAAGAAGCCTAAGACACAAAAGGGAGTCTGCAGATGAGTTGAAAAATTGCTTGTTGAACAATTCTTAATAGAAAACTTAAGTAAAGCAAAATAGCATCTGTGGTGAGCAATCACCTGCTTCCTAACTCTCCTACATAGATGCCTTAAGACAATCATTACTTTTTAGTTTTCAAAGAAATAGAGTCCCATCCTATTACATTTAAATTGTCGTGTTTGTTTACAGAGGCTGAAACATTTCTTCCACCAGATACAAGATCAGATATCTTGGGGTCTGACTCATTTGCTCTTCCTTTACTTTTGGAAATTGCTATTCTGATCTTTCTTACCACACACCGGATGTGAAAAAAACAAACATTTATATGTACACATATCCATGAAAAGTATTATATTTTAAGCAAAACCAATGCAGACAGTCAACTTTAGTTAATACAATATAGGTACACTAGAAATATACCAGTGCCTCATTTCTTTTCAGCTAGAAGTTCCTCCATTGGCTTAACTCGATTTCCTCTTAAAACAGTTTTCCCACTAATTTAATTTCAAAAGTAACTGAATTGGGTCAAACTAAAAAAAAAAATCTAGTTCTGATTGTGTAAATATTTCCTTGCTTCTCCATCAGAATTTTAATGTCTTAATCCTATCACGAAATCCTACTTTATCACAGACATAAGCAAAACAGAGCAAGTGAGTAATAAAAAACCAGCAATGTTAACTGATGGCCTGTGCTTTTATTACTGTTCTTCCACCCCTCAGCTCTCCCCTTTTTTTTTTCTCCATTCAATCTTGGAGAACATAAGTAAGAGCTAAAGATTCAGGGAAAACACTGTTTTATAGATGAGGTTGCAAGGAAGGAAACCTCATTTTCCTCTATTTTTACATTAACATTTTATAAAATAACTTGGTTTATAATATGCCTGTTTGAAGCAGACAGAAGGACATCCTGCTGCCCAGAGTGCATTTGTATGAATAGAAATAATCAGCAACCACATTTATCCAAACAGTTCAGAAGTAAAAGAGCATGTAAATGCTTACTTTTTAAAAGAGGTAACAGGTACACATGCCAATTCTACAGCTTTATATATTTCGAAAAGTAGCCATCCCTATCAAATGAAGAAAATCACTATTGTCTTGGCATACAGTCTCTATTAATTTTTTCCTATCAGATCACTGGATATTTTCGTTGTTTCTTTGTGTCTTAACTTTTCCGGTTCATCACAACAATAACGAGATTTTCAGGAAAGTTGTTTTATGTTAGTTTGCTTTTTAACTAACCTCTGAGGAGGATGTGACTAACAAATGGGTTGACAAAAGCCAACATTTGTTGCCCAGAGCCTCATTACAGCTAAGAATATACAGCTGCTCTGCACTTTGCAGTTCAGAATGCATCAGACTTCATTCTGCAAAGATCAGACTTTGCACACTTGAATGTTCCTGGCAAGTCTAAGAAAACAAACAGCATTCATTAAGTTTACTAATGTGCACACGTGTGAAGTAATGGCCTTAGCATTTGGGGGGAAGAGGGGGAGGGGGCGAAGGGGGACAACAAAAAAAACCCCAAATCCAAAGATCACAAATATAGCTATCCTTCTGGAGAACACACAGCATGCACTTTCAGTCAATAGATAAGACCAGAAAAGAAATCCTCAGAGCGCATATTATTTTTTACTATATAAAGGCTCTTAGGATCAAATGCGGTGACATTTTAGCTACAGTCAAGGGAGCAGAAGAGAATGCTACAATGCATGGTTTAAAAATCTATAGATATAGGACAATAATAAAAAAGACAGGAAAGACAACTAAACTCCATAGGAACCTTTTATAGTTTTTTTTTTTTTTTTAAACGGGAGTCCCTTCTGATCTTACTAACAAATCTGCTCTTTACTAAGGCAAGCTTTGCAAAACAGCTTTATCATTTCAGGCATAAAAAACCCTCTTCATCTCACATACACTACCTTGGTGTAGTCTAAAAAGGTCAGAGGGCTATGAAAAGTGACCTTTGACAACCTAAGCCTGCTTCCTTTTTTTGTATTAGAGGACTTCAAGCAACAAAAGAATAAGTCATCTTTAAAAAAAAAAAAAAAAACAGATCAACAGAAGCCAGTATAAAGAAATGAAAATTAATGCTAGGCTATCCCTGAACGTAACTATGTTCTACTTACAAAAGTTTTTGGGGTTTTTTTCCAAGTTGATCATATTCAAAACCCATCTTCTGAGTATTCAGCATAAAGCAATCTAGATACAAACAGCTAACATCATTTTCACTCATCTAGTATTTACACTATTTTAAAAGTTTTTTGTATTAGATTATGAAGCCCTATATGTTCTCAAAATTAATGAGTGTTATCCACACTAGTATGTACTTGTTAGAGCTGTGCTCATGTAAGTTTCCCACATTATAATATTGCCAGCAGCAATCTTTAGAATAATCATGTGTCAGCACCTCTCCCAAAACACTAGGTTAGTTCCAAAATTTTAAGCTACTACACTTTTAAGCTGACAATCTCTGTTCATCCTTCTTTTCATTCTGAAGCCTTTGAGATTCATATTTTCAAGCTGTTTTTCTAGAATCCCAAAGATTAGGGAATTAATTTGTTTTAAAATGAAAGCAGGCAATATTACACAATCATTGGATTTCAAGGAAGACATCAAACACTGTGTCATGCCAGAACTGTGAGAAAAAGTTACATTGCATTTACCCTTCTTTTTCTCACAATATTTATGGACTACTACTCCTGCACCCCTCTCTCTTTTTTCCTTTACCTTTCTCCCTTACTTTTACTTCTTTATGGTCATAAAGTACATTTTTTACATAAAGAAAAGTGAAAGTGTTCAGAACTCATGAGCAGTTACAAGACCTCATAACTGACCCTAATGGACTACATGACCACCCGAGGTCCCTTCCAACCCAAGTTATCTTATGATTCTATGAATGAATATGTTACAGGGTATTAAGAGTGCTAAACATCTTGCTCAAGCAGCAGGTATCAAACAAACACAGTACAGCAGACATATTTGTAACAGCTTTACAGCAGTGGTGTTCCTTTAAATTTACATCCATCCTCACCTTCCCTCCCTCTGTTGCTGCTTTTTGCCTTTATCTTCCACTTCTTATGTGCCCAAACCCATCTATCATTTATAGCAAAGTGTTTGAGTAAGATGTGTGAAGGAAAGCAGATTAATACAAACCTTAACAAGTGAAAGACTATAAAACTTTTGGGGAAGAATAAAGGAAAGAGAAAAGCAACGCCTGCTGTGCTAAATGCAGAAAAAGGTCTCAACCCCAAAAGGTGCACTGTTTTACCTATCCACAATATTATATGAAATCTCAGCAACATCTGGGTTTGCGAGGTAGGGGCTGCTCACTTTCTGCAAAATTTCTTCAGATGAAGATGTCACTGCTTGACAATGAGACAAGAATCAAGTGGTTTCTTTACCTCTCACAAACCTAATATACTGATTGACAGCTGCGATGTTGCTGAGAAAGGGGAACAGCTAATTCCTGCCAAATTCAGTGCTTACCAGGGGCTAAGAGCGGTTTCTCTTGCGGAAACAGGAGAGCTCGTTCCCCAGCAGGAACCAGAGACGGATGCCTGCTGAGGTCCCAACAAGGGCCAGAAACCCCTGTCATTCACACTCACAGCTGTTCAGCAGGATCTTGCCTTCAGGGGACAAATTCTGGGTAGTTAAGAGGTAGCCTATTCACAGTTCCTGCAGGAACACAGCAGATTTCCCTTTCTGAGCTCCTCATGCTGAACATCTAGAACTGGTTTTTAAGGAAAAGGTAAAAGCCTCTGTACAGTAAGGAGCAGTGAATCACAAGTAGTTGAAAACTGAAAGACACCTTCTAATATGTATCATCACATTAATTCCCACCACAGCCTCTAAATAGGAAAAAAAAATTAAATATTAGGTATGTTAATAATTTGGATGATTCTTGTATCTGATTTGCTTATCAATAAGAGTGAGAAAGCCTGAACTAATAATTCAGAAACAGGAAAAGCTGGCTTTGAAGGCAGACATGATTCATTTGGCCGTTATACGTCAGGCAATTGAACAGCTGGCTGCTGAACAAACAGCACTACTTCCAGCTTAACTTTACACCTCATGTCTGTTTACCGTACAAAGGTTAACGGCTGGAGGAATCCCTTCAAAACATTTACCCCAATGAAATGAGGTATTTCCATCCTTGTCATTTCATCCTGCATTTCAGTCATTACAAAAATTAAATCCCACACTGCAAAGGGTTTGACAACCAATTCATAATTCATTGATATTTTAATACACAAATAACTACGTAATTTCACAATGGCTGGATATGACTTCCAAATAAAGTAATTATAGTTGCACATGGAAAGGCCACGGGTACAGATTTCTGTCTCATCTGATTTACACTGCAATTATCACAGCATTTTTAGCCTGATCCTGTATAAATCTCAATTTATGAAAATTTTAGTCAATTCAAGCAATTTTACTGTATGAAATTAGTGTCTCTGGTACTCGTGTGGTTTGTTAGCTAAGAGGGCTGAAAAAACATTCAAGAGTTCATAGGAAATACAGGAATTACATGAGTCCATCATAAAGTTTTAATTCAGTAGTAGGAACTGCTTGACCACTTAACTGGTTTCCTTTAATTTCTTTTTTTTCTAATTAATTTTCTTAGCAAAGAGGGGGATCAAAATGAACTGCATTTTAAACAGTAAACACAATGAATTCCTTTGAATACCTAGCTAACTAGGATGTTTTCTATACAGTTTTGATGTGAGCGACCAGCTTTTGAGAGGCGCTCTCCTAATCTCTGATGTTGAAGGTCAGTATCTGTTTCTGCCAGGGTACCGTTCTCTTCCACTGTAAATGTTGATGATCAGCATTAAAATCTGTATAACCTCCGGAATTGAATTCTATAACAAATAAACTTTTGTTATAAGTAGTACTTATGACATATTTTAAAAAAAAAAAGTTATTTCCAATTAGCGTTTCTCTTTCCTTAGTCCTTTCCCTCCAGTGCTTTCTCATACTACGAACACAAAATGAATAAGCCACAAGCGGCTGAGATGGCAGTCCTTTAGCCGTAATTAAGTTCCTGTTACTGAATGCTAGCTGTGTATTTTTGCAGGTAGCATACTACAGCTAAGTACAGTTACCAAGTAGTCCTTTGATATGTTTATGGTGGTCTGGGTAACCAATTTGGGTCAAAACGAACACTTACTTCAGCATTTTCAGCTTTGCCTTTGAGGAGCTCCGTAACTATGTAAAACCAGACCACTTGCTAAGCAACTTTGGCATTTTCTATTATGAAACACACAGGTATTCATAAAGATATTCCACCGGTACCCCCACCACCTTTAGAGCTGTAATAGACATGTAATCTATCTACACTAACAGAATGAGGGCATTCTGCAGAATGTTCCTGTTCAAACTGCTCCTTTTCGTTGTTGTCAGTAATCCAAACTACCCATTCAAACCCCTTCAAACTACCCACTATCCTTCAAAATTAGGTAAAGCACAAACTGGCTATAATTAGCACAAGCTAATTATAATGCAGCAGAAGACAAACCAATATAATGAACAGAATAAATATCTACTTTTTTCCTTTTAATAAATAAAAAATAATGGTGTGATCAGCTGGATTGTACTTCATAGCAATAATCATCCATTACAAACAAACACTACTTTACTGCATGCTTTATGACAGAAAGATTGTGATGTTAAACAATCCCGCCATAAACAGAAACTTTTCGTGACAGGTCAAAAACATGCAATATGCAGACAATAGCATTTTACATCAAGTTTATAAAAAGAAAATCTAATAAAATTTCAACATGTTTCAATGAGTTTCTGAAGGACTACGCATGAGGGGAAATGTCTCAAATAACACAGAAGTGTCTGCTTATGCTACACAGTGCTTACAAATAAATACATTCCTAGGAGGTTTTCAGAGCAAGTATAACACACCAATTAGAGATAATTTCGATATATTAATTCAGAAAGCTGCCTAAAGATACAAGATACTTTAATTCTGGCCAATCCAATGTAAAATCACTTCAGAAACACTGCTGGAAAAGGTAATCGTACATACAGTTCTTCACTACAAACACACATGCCTTTGACAAGAGAGCAAAAGAGTTTTTCCTTCCTGATATAATAAGAAATAAAAAGTAGTCAATCTTGCAAAGATAGTCACAGGGTAACTCATTTTCCGGAAATCCAAAGCAGAGGCAAAAATTGAATTTCCAAGACAATGGATATATACAATTGGCAATTGTGGCCTTATCAATAGTTCCAATAACAAAAAACTCATTTTACTTGTGTCTTAAGCAGCTTTTTGCCGGGTGGCCTTTATATTATTCTTACAGAGTTTATAAAAGCAAATAGCCAGGAAAATCCGTAAATCCCTTCGGTCACTTTTGAAACAGAGAACAGGATTTAAATGGAAAAAAAAGGTAATGAAACTGTGGGCAGCAGGCCAGTACTGTACTCCAGTCCCCTAGGCTTTACATGTAAAGAACATCAGGAAACAGAGACATGATTTCATTTGGTCCCTCCATAGCAAGCAGCTCCGTACAGCTGGCTGCTGGACAAACTAGCAGTACTTTCAGCTTAACTTTACACACCACTTCTGTTTACTGTATAAACTATAGGTATACTTAAGGCCATTTAACTAAACAGTAAGGTCATCCATAAACTTATCTGCAGTATGAAAACTCTGTGTTAATTTATTTAGAGGAAGAAATGTACAATAGTATCTTCCTGCTCTTTATGTCAACAATGAGTTCTTTGCAAAAGGGAAAAAACATGAGCACATTTTTCTCCCTCATCTCCTCAGTATATTTTAATTACTTTATTATACTTCAAAATTAGACAGGCATTTTTGAGGGGATGGAGAGAGACAGAATAATTGGCTAGCACGGACCAAAGTCATTCAAACAGTTTTCTGAGCTTCGATAAATATTTCAGAAACTGATCTGAAGCCAACAGAAATGAAAAATTATGAACTCTTTTCCAACAGAAATTAATCAGCTAAGTCAACTAAACAAAGACTTCGGATAAAGAAACATCTGCCTTCAGAAACTTAAAAAGAAAATCTATCTCCTACTAATTGCCAGAAGGCAGGTTCATCGAAACATCTACCTTAATGAAAAAATATATTACTAAACATAAGAAAATAGTAAAAACATGACGTAGTTCAAGAGTAGTATAGAACATAAACCTAAGATTTTTAAACAATAGGCAAATATTTGTAGGGTGTTGTGTAGAAAATGGTCTCTGACACAGACTTTATATACCAACACAATGTCAAAGGAGCCAGAAGTTAGAAAACACACAAAGAAAACAGCACAACAAATCATCACAGCAATGTTTTTTTGGGTAAGACCACTAGAGTTATTCTGGTACAACCTCCTACTCCAATTAAAGCTACCATCAAGACTTGTTCAGGTCTTGTGGGTCTTAAAAAAACCCTAACATGCAAATACCACAGGCCCCTGGATAAGCCATTCAAGTGACATACTGCCCTTCTAGTGCAAAAATAATCACATAGAAACTCTTTTTCCTTCATCGTCATTATCTATGGATACAGAGTTGTGGTTCTGGCAATCATACAGATACATTCAATGCTGATGTAGAAATTAACCTAATAGCTCACCAAGTATCCGTAGCTATAGACCTCTTCACCACCTAATAAACTGCGCATATGAAGCTAAAACAGCGATATAGTCACCTACTTCAGAGTAACTTCAGAGTGGGGTTAACAGTTTGCCTTTTCTGTTTCCTAAGTTTTCCTATTCACAAACTCCACGCAGAAAAACCTGCAAGTTTCCTACTGCACCCCATTCTACCTACAACGTAGGCACTGTTTCTCCAGATCTATAACTGCGTGGGGAATTGAGAAGGGAAGATCCCGGTAACACAGGTCACAACGAAATAGCAGCTCCTCAAAGTAGCTGAAAGGAACTGAGAAACATGGGAACCCTTTACCTTTCCATGGATTACCTTTGCTCTCCTATGAGAGCAAGACACATACAAACTCCTGGGATTTCTGAGGCAGAAGTTCCGCACATGCTTAAGCCCTTCCATACACCCTTACACAGCGCAAAGCAAGCTTTCAAAGAAGGGCGAGCTAAATGAGTATTGACATTGCGAGCAAATTCTCCTCAAGGCCACAGACATAAATCTGCTCTAAGAGTAATTAGTACAGACACAGCATAGCACAAAGCCTAACTTACAAAGAAGAGTGTCATCAGTCAGATCAGTACTGTTATACAAATAAAATCCTTAAAATGGGCGTTTCTGGTATCAGAGTGGGATTATTTTGAGGCTATTTGATGTGATTATTTTAGTTAGACTAAACCACTTCTTGAATAAACGAAACTGAAAAGACATGAAGCCAGAACAAGCATCTCTATACTAAAAAAATTATATTCCAATTACAGGGAAAAGTGTTTCTTAGAAGTATCCATAACTGAGTATTCAGCAATTTTAAGGGGTATTTTTAATTACAAAATCCAAGAAAACCTGAGCTGTGACAGTAACCACAACCTGCATCGTGCACCTGCATAATGGTGAATATTGGCAGAGAAGTGCAATATAGTCTACAGTCACTAAAATCTGAGGATGCAAGACAAAGTAATCAATGGTTTTCAATTCATTTTCCCCCTTGATAATCAACAGCCCTTGTAAAGTCCATTTCTTCTCTTATATTGCAGCTTTATATAAAAGTTAGTCATGACATATGCTTCTAAATTTACTCATGCAGCAGTCGCTAGATGTCTTATGAACAGACTACGTTCCATCAGATATGATTTCTCCATAAAGCTGTTTTGAGTGAATGACTATAATATTAGAGTTAGGGTTTGGTTTTTAATTAATTATTACTGAGTTGAAAATACTTCAGAAAAGTAATGGAAAAAAAAAGTAATATTTGAGCACTATGCTCTGTCCCTCCCTGACAGACAACAAAATTAAATAGGAAAGTAATGCTGTATGGAGCACTTGACTCCATACAAAACTGAAAAAATATGCTAAATAAAGTAAGAGTTTTAAAATTTATTTCTTTGGCTTATGTATATTACACAGTAGCAAATCTAACTGAATTACCTTAATGAACAACATAAAATTAACGCTGTGACTCTACTGAAGCTCTTGTTGCTCATTTTTTTACACAACCTCAACAGAACTACATTTAAACAAAGTACACAATAGCTGCAGTAGGGAAGAATAAGCTCTACAAGTCACTGTAAAAATTAAATTTACTAAAAAACAAACAAACCCGACAAAAAAAACCCCACACCAACCAAAACCAAAAGGAAGTTTCCTTGTATCTTTTTAACTAATTTAGGAAACTACTGTTTTTTAAGCAGGCATTTCCCTATGGCATTTATTAAAATGATGAACAACTTAAGCAAAAAATGCTCTATGTTCATAAAATGCCTTGAACTAGATATGAGATATTACCTAATTATTAGAGATTAACTTATCCTTGCAGGATGTTCAGAAAAAAAAAAATATAGCCCAAGATCTGCTCATCTCCCTGATAACAAAAATCATGAACGGATACGTTCATATAGACCTGCACGTTTTGAATTTGACACAAATCCAGGTAAAACTGAATCTACAAACAAGCAGCTTGTTCTGCAGAAAGTTACTGCAGTGCTTTTGAGCTCTACTGTTTGCCATTGCAACAGCTACAAAACAATCTTTAAACAAAATTTCTGACTTTATGGCTCAAATAAGAGTTCAACATTCATAATCTCTGCCATATGTTCTACTTGCTCCCTACAAGCAAGAATCGGCTGTGGCTGTAATCTTTGTCAGAGCTAAAAACATAGAGATGTAAAATGCATGGGTAACATGAAACAAGAAGAAAATGGGGGATACAAATACAGAAAGAACAATCTAACTTTTGTTTACAAAGCAATTAAGATCCAAAATGTCAAGAAAGCTTGATTGAAGGTATGATTTATTTTCTGCATCACAACTTACTTAACATCATCCAAAATAAGTTACAGAGAACTTACAATTCCAATACACATCAAATGGGACCACAACTGGGCCAAAGCATCCAGTAACAAGCACAAGCAGAGGAATGTCAAATACGTGCTACAGATAAGATGGAAAGTAATCCATTTGGCAGATGTTTATTTGAATAGCATAGAAAGCAGGATTAAGAACTGTTCTGTCTCAGCTCAAATTGGGTGTGTGTGTGTGGGGGTGTTTTACTTTTAGAGAAACAGATTATTTTAATTAAGAAATCATTTCCAGTCTTTCAAAAACAGATTATAGTCTACTGAAGAAATTACGGCAATGCTTCACAAAAATTGTACAGCAATTGTGCTCAAAATATTCATTACAGAATATAGGGACACTAACAATTTTGAAAGATGGCTATATACCCATTTATGTTGGCTTTCATATTTTAGATCATGTAAACTGAGAGGAACCACATGAACAAAATTTATTTCTATTGTCAAAATTTCTCAAAACTGTTACCTGCCTAGCAGCCTGTGGTTACTTCACATAAATCTGAAATATAAACTTGAATTACAAAGAATGAGGAATGGAGTGCTCAAATGACAAATTTTACTGTTTACATTTATATACTCAAAAAAAAAAATCACTAGAATCAAAAAAGGCTAAATTAAGAAAGCATGAAACATTCACTTGATTTACTCAAAATGCACCTGCCTCCCTCAAAAACTAGCACCATTAACAAATGTTTTACAAAGAGGTCCAAAACTATCTGACCCACAGCCTATTACAAGAATGAGAGGTCCTGCAAACCTGGAGAAAAAATATGGAATAAAAAGTATTTTATGTGCCAGACTTATTTTCAAAGATTTTTGGCAAGTGGTGTGACAGAGAAAATAGAACTCTAAGTTTAAAGTGACTAACAAATGAAATGTCTTACTTAGAAACTACCAGTCTGAAGTTACATGATCCGGATGTAAAATCTGGAATTTGCTTTCACATTTCCTACATTCAAAGTGTAATGACTTTTATTTTTTGTTACTTCCAGTTTGCTAGAGAAACCACCAAAGAATGCAAACAATTTCAGGATTAGCACACATAGAAAAGCCATACAGCGACTTTATGGATAAAGGGCCAAAATCAGCTACAAGTATAAATTCAGAAGCTGTTCAAGAGTAAACATTCTTTCTTAACCCTTGATTCTAAAAGTTATATACAAAAAAATAACCCTAAACCCCCTAGCTACAAGACTTTTCACAGTACTTGCTTACAGTTTTATATTTCCATTACAAAAAAGAAAGTAGCATATCCATATACACTGATCCATAAACATAATTATTTTAAAGCATGTCATAAATATCGTACAATACAGTATTATACTAAAAATAATTTCTTGCTACTTGCTTAATATAACACCACACTGGTCAGTAACAAGTTTCCAGATTACAAGTAAATTAGGCCTGGAAATCCCAACTTATTGTTTTAGAAACCATTTTAAATTATTATCAGAATTCCACAGAGTCTTCAACAAGCAAGTCTTAAAGTCTCAGGCTATGAGTTATTGTAGAGATAGATCTACAAATTCCAGTATTAAGGAGTTGTGCATTTCAGATTAAGCAATTTACTGAATTTGCTAGGACTGCCTACATTTTCCTGAATCTTCCTCCTTCCCTTAAACTTTAAAGCTGAAAAAATAGCAGAGGAAAAGCTATTCTAAAAACAGTTAAACCCCGCATTCTAGCCCAGCCACAACCTTCAGAGTCCAGCATGATTAAAATACATTCATTCTTACTTATTATAAATCATACCTAAAGGTTCAATTTTATTTGAGGAGAAAAAGATGGGTCATTGGCTAGTATACTAATGTGGAAGCAGAGTTCAGGTTCTGACTATTTCATTTTTCTTTTGTAGATCTCCTCAGGCACATCAGCTAAGCCCAGTGCCTCAGCTGTTACATAGGTATTACTGTTGTCCCATGTCACAAGTCAGCTCTGAATTTTAACAGCTGAGAAGCTCTAAACTAGATACCACAGCAATATCAGTGACATAGACATCTACAATAGAAGGATACAATTAGAAGCATTTCCACTTCCAGAAAAACCTTGTGAAAGAGAGCTATATTGGAAAAGAACAACCATGGAACAGCCACACTGCAAGAATCCACTCATCAGAAGAGATTTTTTTAGGTACTGGCAATTACAAGTATTTCAGAGGCTGCCCAAACAAGGGGGAAAATGCGCAACAATTTGATTCTACAAAGCAAATGGGAAAAGAGATTAAGATGAACATTCCAAATGCTTTCTTGTGGTATTTTTTATTTTCTCTTTAATCTCAACATACGCTAAAAGACTAATCAATCCACCTCCTTCTGTGCTGCCACCTCTTCCTCCCTCTTCCATTAAAAAAACATCACTCGGTAGTGCAAGCCAAATGCAATCAAGATTTTCTGGAAAAACAGAAGTCAGTAATGAGGAATGTTAAAAATGTACACCCCTGTGATTATATTAATTTAATATGTACAGAGATATCTATGTAATTGCAGTTCCAAGCAATTGCAACTATCTGAATAAAGACAGAATGAAGAGTTGCTGCTATAATAGATACACTTGGTTAAAAAAAAAAAAAACAAACTCTTACTATTACCTTGGGTTTCTTAATTTACCGTGATCTTAATTTACAGTGATCAGAGATGCAGTGATCTCAGCCAAATTATTTCAAAACCAGTTATACTGCTGAATTATTGTCAAAAGAAACAAGCCAGTACTTTTTTTTGCATTAGTCCAAAGTTGGGCTCAAAATGTTTTCAGTGTGTTTGTGGAAGCCAAATTTGATAGTAATGAGATGGTGAAATGAACAGACTGGGGATACATCCTTTCAGATGTTCAATACTGGAAGTGAAGAAGGATTTGAAGTACTTAGAACTGGGATACCCATAACTCTCTGCTAAGTTATACATCCTTATCTTTTCTTCCTTAGGAAATTACTCTGGAAATGAACCAAGGGAGTGAAATCAAAGTACAATTGAACATATGGAGGAAGTGGCAGAATCAGACTCTTTCAGGAACAACAATGGACAGATTCTCCAGACAACAAGCTCTTTTGGGACAAGGACTCTAATTATGGGTACATGCAGTATGAAGCCCAAGAAAGGATTCTAATTCTAATTCTCCCCCTTCCCCTTTTTTGGGGGGAGTTTTTTTGTTGGTTGGTTTTTTTGGGTTTGGGTTTTCGTGGGTTTTTTTTAACATTTAACTTGTACTGAAAAGCTTCAATTGAGATAACATGCTCTCTATCTACGGCACAGTTTTCAAGCCAAGTGAGGTTTCAGGTGTCCTACAGCTACTGTAGCAGTATCTAGGCACAGGTTCCAAATTGCGTGCTAATTTGTCACAGGTATAGTAGCATGCCAATGTCTAATTCAGATCAGACTTGTACTACAGAGAGATCTGGCAGTGAAACCATTGCTTCTGTTGAGAGACTTAAGTACTACAGGAATACAAGCAACAGAAGAGTCCCTGGCCTTAGAAGTCGGCAGACCAACAGATGCCTACTATGATTAGAAAGCTCAAAATAAGCAAATATTAACAAACTGGAAGTGAAGGAAGTCCCACCAAAGCCACCCATGACTAAGGTCATGGTGACAGGACTGAGGTAGTCTTTCTTATTGACCTGGATTATTCTCCAGCATTATACTGTGTAAGCACAATGCAGTGCTCTTTTCAACAAGGGACACTTTAAAATCATGCCTTCAAGAAGACACATAGCACAAGAACAAACAGAATGTAGAACTAAATGAATATAACTAAAAATATTTTTCAGTGTTAGCGTTGTTGCTTCATCCTGTTTTCCCTCTTGCTAAATATAAAAGCACCCTTTTTCAAGGTCTGGAGGACACCCTTCACAGCAGACTACTAACAAAAAAAATAAGTTTAACTTCTCACTGCAGAATAAACTATGCTTTCCCTCTCACATTAAGAAGAAAAGGTTTACTGATTTCAGAATCAAAAGAATTCATTTTCATTGAACAAGCAACATCAACGCATGTGAACAGCCATCTTCAGCAAACAGCCTTCAACCAAACTGTTAACTTCTGCTTTTGAAAATAAAAAAAATCTCAATTATTCACACTAACCAGTGCACCTCTTTAAAAAAAAAATCCACTGAAGTATCTAGCCAGAGTACATTTTAAAATGTACTCATCGAAAAGAGACATGTTGAGAGAAAATGGAGTAGAGCTATTGCAAACTCTAAAGAGCAGTAAAAATAAAAAAAATTCATTCACACTTAGATTTGTAGCAGTAATATGAAGCTTGTCAAAAGTAAAAACAATAATTCTCTCTATTACAGTTGACAAGATCTAAAGAATATAAGTCAAAGAAACCCCAAATTGCCAATTTAAAATAAGAAAAACATTAGAAATTTATCTATATTAATGTCAAATTTGCCACTACAGTCCACAAAATTTATCTTCTCTGGTTTCTCAGGCTTAGCTAGGTGTATTTGATACCCTGGTTCATTTTTCAAGTTACTATATCTAAACAACGATTTAAGCACATTCTTTTCCCTGTATGAGGGAAAACGAGCTACAAACACCAAATCCCTATTCACAGTATTGAAACATGCATTTTGAGAGCAGGCAACACACCTACAAGTAGCTTCTGTTGATGATATAAAAACATAAGAATGATATAGACGGATAAATAAAGTGTCAAGCAGAATATACCCATTGTTACTATAAAACACAACAGAAATACGAGGCCTGATTCAAGGTATTATATCTACAAATTGCCTTATTTCTTGCACAAAGGAAGCCTATCATGCTGCAAGCAACAGCCCTTTGTTCTTTCCTAAAGATACCCCCTAGTTAAGCCCCTCCGAAGTTGCACCGAAACACATGAACCCATCCAGGATGCAGCATGAAAACGTTAGCTCATGAAAATCCATTATATATACCAATAATTCCCAATGTCTTTAACTGATGAACAGGGAAAGGAAGCCAGTTTCCATATGCAGTCTTGAACGTCACATACACAGCCTAGAACCATTTACAAACTGAGCTAACTTTCAGTCCAGACTTCAAAATATCAGGTTCAAAGTCTAGGACAGCAAGGAGTGTTTGTGTAAAACACAGAAGTTTAAGAGTGCATCTATATTTTTTCCAGTATACTCTTCCTAACAAAGGAAGGACTGCAGAAAACATGCAATGCGGTGTCCTATCTTTCTCTGTTATCTCTGGATTCTTAGATTAACGTTCCACAGTAACACAGGACAAACTTCATTGCTTCAGTTTAGATTTGACCAATTTTAATATTGAGATTATTCTCCAATTCTTCTACACTTACAAGATAATTCTACAAACAGCTTGCCTTTGCTCTTCAATACTTCAAAAGTTTTTAAAGGATGTGAATTCCTTTTGATATTGTAAGATGCCAGATAACTGATATGGTAAGATGCCAGAAATTTGACATGAGACATGCGCCAAAAATTAACTTTTCAGAAGCTATTCCAGACCATCTGGAGAAGATGCATTTCAAGTACAAAATAATTAATACCACCTTCACTAAAACACTAAACAAACAGTAGTCTGGCCTTTCCTTTGTGCAATTAAAAGCTTTGAAAGTATCAGACAACTCAGAACAGATTATGAAACACGCATAACAAATTAATTTTACTTTTTTTTTTTTTTTTTTTTAAACACACTATTAGGCTTGGTGTTTTTTCCTTAAACATAGCAGTGCTTTCTTCCCTGAATGTGCTGATTAGAACTTCAAATGCACAACTGTGGCCTAAGAACTCACTCTCAGGAAGAGCTAAAATGAAACCCCTGACCTTATCCAATGTGGAATTGTATCCAAATCAAGTAATACATTCATGGGCCTTAACATGGAAATCTAAAAGACACTGAAAGTGCATATGGAAACCATCAGTAACTTCAACAGACAGAAAAATTCCTCCTTATCTCATATTTTGTCACCAATGATTTATGAATTGGAAACAAAACCTGTACCTGAATTCTGCAACAGATAAAGATTGGGGAATGGAAAAAGAAGGCATATGCAGCCACTTGTACAATGCTTACCTTTAAGAATACACCCAACACCTGTTTCTAGCAGACATTACTTTCAAGGTATGTTTTATATACACAAGCCTATTGTATTGCCTCTACGAAATATCCCGTGATTCATAAACTCCTTATAAAATGTCAATAAAGACGTTACATAAATTCACTAAAGGCACACAAACTTGACATATCTCAGTAGTGTTACGCTTTTTACATTACAATGAGGAAGTCCTGCCCCACCAAAATATGAACTCTGACACTGCAAAGTAGGATTGTTCAAAACATGCTTGCCTACATTTCTGACAGAAACTGTCTAGTGTAATAACCACAAAAGAAACCTTCATTTTATTTGTTGTGTACATTTCTGAGTTGACATAAAATCTAGGCAATCACAAATCTGGAAACAACCACTAGCTTTAGAAATAACTCCTTAAGGATATTAAATACTAAGTAAGGGAGGTGAATAGAGTTTCAGTAATCCAGTAAAATAAAGAGCTGAGAACTAAGAACACAGGTCAAATTACCTTTCACAAGTAATCTACAGATAAGCTAATGGGTTCTTCCAAACATTACAAAAAAGATAATGTAAATCATCTATGAAATATTTCAACTTCCAGCAAATCCTTGCCTTCTTCCCTACCAAATCATTAACAAATAATTTTTTAAAAGAACCTATCCCACAACAAAATATGAGTGAATGTCAATAACCTTGAGTGAGAACAACATATAAATTCTTTTGATATGTTCGCAGCATCTCATTACCAAGCAAGGGGAGAGACACAGACACTCAGGCTCAGTTTCAGTCATTCTGTGGGCTGCAGTCTTTTCTGTCCCCAAGCACAGAAACCATACTTTCATTCTTATGTTTAGTTAATCTTCTGATTTTAACTTCTGTGTAATTTCACAATGTCTACATTTCCTTTTTTGGAAGCAAGATTATACCAGGAAGAGAAGTTGTGAGAGGTTCAATTAAGAGAGAGAATCTTTTTTGACTTGTTTCTGGGGAACAGTTTCAAACATTTGCTTAGTCTAGAAAGCTCTTTCATATTCTGACTACTGCCCTCCCCTCCTGCTGAAGAAGGTCACATATTCTCATGTGCTCAGAGTACTGCTACAAAAATAAATTACTTGTTAGTTTCTTAAAATTCACCTCTTTACATCCCTTCATTTGCCTACTTTTTCCTTCTACCATATCAAATAAGTTATTTCCCCTTTCATCTGAATTCCAGCCACAACCTAGTCTTCAATGCTACCACCTTTTCCAGTTACCACAATGTAATTGGCCCTTGAACTATGGCAGCATTTATTGATCAATTAAAAAAAAAAATTAAATCACTTGTACAATTCTTCTCATGTTGTTACATATGTGCCAGGAAAACACTGCCAGAAATTTCCACTGAGCTCCTCATTCTCTTACAAATATCTTCCCAGCATTCTCCTTTATCCCAAAATATATAAAACCAGCAGAAGCTGAGCTGATCAACTTTCTCTCTCCATCACTCCCCGCTCAGCTGTTACGCCTTTTCTTAGACTTGGAAACAGTCAAGGCAGAAGGCATTACTCTGCTATGTGTTATATAGCACCTAGCACAACAAACTCTGCTATTACACCTACTGTCCTACTCCAGCACAACCAATATGACAACTGTTAAATTATCAACTCTATTTTGAAGGAAAAAAAATGTTTTAAATCACTTTTTCCAACAGGTGGTCCCAAATTTTAGGATTAGAGGTTATTGAGCTGAGAACTGTCACACAGAAAGCAGCTTTCTCTTGGGTGACTCCTTAGTCACAGGGCACAGCTTTATCCATCCAGGTACAGTTTCTTAGCCAAACAGATTTTGCTGCCCTCCTGTGGGCTGTGAAGATTTTAAGCTCCAAAAGTCACACACACACACCCCCCAGCACACAGGCAGAACAGCTAAGAAAAACTCAGATTCCGCTCCACCAGTTCACACTTTTGTCTTCCAAGACAGATTGCACAGCTCAGTGTTACACTTTGAAGAAAGTAAAAAAGCCAAAATGCTGTTGCAGAGGTAATGAAGGTCTCCTGATGCCTCTGCTTGAAAGGACTGCTTAGGCTTTGTAGCAGAAATACAGAGAACGGTCATGCTCACTTAATAGTTGAGCTGATAAATTTAAAACTCAGCTGTCCCTCAGTCACAATGTGTAGAAAACAACAATGTAAGTGACCTATAAAAATACTGCAAAGAAAGAAAAAAAACGCCTAACTTTAAATCCTTGTGCCAATTACGCTCGTAGGTATATGAATTAGGAATCCCCATACTCTCAGATACGGCAAAGGGATGACACATGAAATAGCTACAGGACACAAGCTGTACAATGGTTACACCCAACCCTCAATGGAGCTGGGATTTAAGTCTAAGAGAAAACTTACAGAACAATCTTGAAATAAGCAGTGAAGACATTTTACTGCAAGAAATACCAGAATGCTGAAGCAGATTAAATATTTCTTTTGAAGACAATGCTGGTGCTACAAAAGTTCAATTTAAATTGTATAGCAACAGGAATACTAAAATATTAGTATATTCTGAAAAAAGTTATGAAGACTAATGTCATCAACATTTTAACTTTTTATCCAATAGCATATTCAGAATATTTGGAGACAAAGAAAGGCATTTACTCCTCCTAAATTTTTGTAATTAATACAAATATGCTAATGCATATGAAATTCATTACTACAACTTTTATTAAAATATTTAGAAAGTTAAAACAGATCTTTCAAAAAGGGAAACATTCACCCCAATGAAGTAAAAGCAATCTTTTCACTTGCTTATGTGGAAACAGGACAGGATTTCTTTAGACAGCTTTACAAGTTTTTAGATGGTATCCAAAGGTTTTTAAAGGAAATTATATTCCAAAAATGGGCGTGTCATTCAAAAAGCATGCTGAAAATCAGATATATACAGATTTAACACTGGACAAGGTATAAAAATGAATTTAGTCTAAGTTTGAACACTATATATACACTGTGTTGGAAAGTTCACATCTACGAGTGCAAAGAGTCAAGCTCCTGAAACAGGCGTTTAGTTCTTCATAGTGGCAGACATATAATCTATTTTGACTTATTCAGAGGCAAGCAAGAGAAAATAAACGGAAGATGAACAAAAAAGCCAGCATTCATCCATCTAGTTATCTGTTTGTATTCTTGCTGAAGTTCTGAAACAGGCAGATTTTTTTTGACAGCTACGTAGTCAGCTGCCATGAGGCCCTTCCGAGGGCCAGGAGTGCATGAATGGTCGGCATCTGCGTAACTCAGACTGGATGGCATATATGGAATCAGCTATTACAAAATGGCAACACTATAAACAGGATTCAAAAAAATAAAAAGTAGTTAAATGCTTTCTCATATGTAGTTTCCAGGCAAAAAACAGCAAGAAACATGTCATTACTCTCTTCTCTACAAAGTGTTTCTGTGTACCACGGCATCACTCTTAAGTACACCTTGCTCACTACTAAAGGAGATAAATTTCTGTGTACTCTGGCTTCCCAAAAATACCCCTGATGATGATTTTGAGACATGTTTAGAAGAAAATATCTTTCTGGATCACGTTAATCATCTGTCCCGGATTTTTGCTGGACATTGTCCCAAACCAAAAGTGCTAGAAGGGATCAGCAATCTTTCCTTCCTCCACAGTAATCGTCTGTAAAGAATATCCCACACCTCCATACTACAGAGTACTTAGCAGAAACTTCTTTAAACCTGTGGCTTGAGAGATAAATAATATAACTTTGGAGCTCTGTATCCCAAATATAAAAGAGGCAAAGGAACAAGTAAACTCTATTACAGTGACAATAGGAGAAGGAAGAAAGACCAAATAGTCTAAATGAAGCAAAGGCCAGAGTTACTTAGCAGGCTCTTCAACATTCATGAAAGACTTTTGAGGAAGACATGGAAAATTAATTTTACAGTCCTGTTAAAAAAAAAAATGCCTGCTAGTCATCTATGAGTTAATGTTTTTGGGTTTTACATCCTTCCATATGTGTGAGAACTTTATAGAAAAAAGGTGAAAAAACCTACAGTCTAATGAATAAAACTACTTTTTCTGTCTTGGGCATATCACTGTCAAATTCTATCTACATATAGCCAGCTCATGCAGTGACTGACAAGTGCAGACACTTTGTAAAAGTTCAATCTGATTAATCAAGAACATGCTTTAATTTAGCAGTCAGAACTAATACTACTGTGAATTTACAAAAACAAATCATTAAGAATTGCCGTCAGTTCCCAAATGATAAATCCCTAAAACATTTCAACTGGCAAATTGCAGCATTTAATTCTTTAGATATGTTCCATAAGCAAATGCAAACCACAAAAGGACTGAAAAAAGCCTCCAATGAACTTCATATACTGTATTCTATAAAACAAATCTCTCAGAAGCCTAAAACCTCACAATTAACAAGAACTTGTGAATTGTAAACCCATACCTCTAGGGATTAAACTTGATCAAAACAGAACTCCTGTAATAGGGAATATTCAATATGAAGGGTTAAGGCTTCAATAATTCTGAGTGTTTACACTCATTCCACAAAGCAAGGCACTAAAATAAAGGTGACATTTTCAGTGTGATTATCAGCCATACAGAAAGTACGTCCATCACCCTCACCATAATAATTTCTTACAGAACACGCCAAATACCAATGAGAATGTGTCCTAACTGAACCAAAATGCAGTTGTTAAGATTTGACATTATTCTTTCTAGTACGATTTTTCAATAAGATACACTAGCAACTGCTGTTTTTTCTTTGCAGATCGTGACTATTTCAGCAGCTGTTAAGCATGTCATTTACATCAAAACATCAGTTTCAAAAATGCATCAGACTGAGCAAACAGAAATGTACTGAACTTGTATCCATCATAATGCAAATGCACTGTTTTTATAAGGCATATAATAATAATGCATAATAAACAATAAAATAATGTATTCCCTTCCCTTATTTAGTTTGGTAACCAAGACAATCACAAAAAAAAAAAAGAAGGGAGAGCACAGGAATAGTACAAACAGTGTATATTGCCACGAACAAGTTGTCTAGTTTGGTGGCATGCATAATTTATTATTTCCACCTACACATAAAGATTTTTTTTGCCTAAAAATTAGCAATTGCACTCAAACTCCCATCAAAATTGTCCTCAGGTCAACTATGCAGTCAAAAGATCCAAAGAAGTCACATATGAAATCTAAAGTGTTACAAGAATCCTCTTTTTAAGATAAGCCACATAAGAGTGAAAATGCAGTAATGAGCTTCTATTTTCTTACACTTATCACCTCAGATACCAATGTTGCCTATTTTCAAGCCATAAATATTTCCTTTTCTTTTTGTTACTGAAAATTATTTACTGTTTAAGTACTTCTTAATAATATGAGGCAACCTGGCTCCACTGCCATCACAGGTTTTCCAGATCTTGAACGGCAAAATACAATACATTCATAAATGTGGTTTAAACTTATTTAAATGTGTGCAGCAAAACTGTAACTTTAAGGAGAGGTTAATGAGAAGCAGCTTCAGTTGAGTTTCCCTTGGATTGTTACCCATGTGGCTTGCAGGCAAAGGGCTGTCTGATATGGAAAAATCAGTTGAAGAAGAGGGATAAGTTCCTGCTTCAGGATGCTTGAGATACTGAAATAGGCTAAAGACGATTTAAAAAAAAGAAATCTTCAAAGTCTTTCAAAAAGTTCAGACAGGCTTGGAAGTGAAATAGAGAACTTTTTAAAGTGTTTCTTTTAACTCTTTTTGGTTAATAGAATAAATGACTGCCTGGATCTCATTTTAGAAACACTGTTGCTTTTAACATTTGAAGTAAAACACAAAATTTGTATCTCTTGATTAGCAAAAATTTTAATAAAGATACCCTAGAACAGCTTTGACTTTTAAGCATCACATAGTCTCATCTCAGAAAGCATCTCTTAAAGTTGCAAATATTCCAAAGGTAATAATCAATATAAAAAGCAGAACAAAATAAAATAATTGTAACCTATCTTCACAAAATAATCCAAGAAGCATATTGGATATCCTGAATCAACTTTGACAATAATTTCAAATCAAATAACTCTGCATCTAATAAAGCATTTGTTCCACAGTTATTATGTTACTCAGTTCTGTTAGTAGTTACAAATAATTTTAATATGGACCTAAAGTCACAAAAAGCAGATGAGGAAGTAAACTATTGAAAAAAATTCCTCTGTATACTTTAGCTACAAATGCTTTCTCAAAGCCTAATGCAGGTTTATAATAAAGTGTCCTATAAAAATCAGTGTTTATAGGCAGAGAAGGAAAGGAGAGTAGGTATGGAGAGAGAGGATGCAGAGTAGCAAATTACTGATACAGTACTCAGCATTTGCCAAGCGCTTACGATGTATGAACTCGGTCCTTGAGAGCTGATCCCAGAGGACAAACCAAATTGCTTTGGAATAACATACGTAAATGGGATCTTCCAAGATCAATGGTTGTCCACTATAAAAACATTTTTGAAGTCCAGAACCCAATGAATTTTTATTTAGCAGATTCTTTTTGCCAATGAAGGAAAACACTCCTGTCTTCCTAAGATATTTTAACAATTCCAGTGCAACAAAACACCAGTCAAATATCCCTAATGCATTTTTCTTTCTGCCAGAAAAAAGATTTCTATTACAGTAACCCTAAGTTATGTTGGATAGTAACTTAAACCCAAAACCTGGTTTGCAAATAACCAATGCCACAAAGAAAACCTGAGCATTAGCTCTATGTGACAACTGTGGAACACAAAGATCCTCCTTCTACAGGGAAGCAAGTTCCACTGAATGGGGTTTCAATAGTGTGTTTTTAATCCATAAGCAATTTATTTAAAAACAATTTTAAGAAAACATTCTATTCTTCAGGAGACCACACATATTGTGATGTCAATTCTCAAAGCTACATACTAGATGTACTCATCATTTCTTATCATACTCATATGATTTGAGATAACCAGTCAGCAGAAACTATGTTCAAACAGTTTCACTTTTACATTTTTATCAAATAAAACAATATCCCAAACCCCAAATCCCCAAAACATAGCATTTCCTTTTGGAAAAAATTATTACCACTACCAAACATAAAGAAAGGCGGCACAGTAAGAAGAGCTTCATCCTCATGTCACTATTCTTTCTGTAGATCAGACAACAAGCTCTCTATTTCTAATGGGAACATTCTGTAGTCTATACATACATAAATAACTGAATATGGCATCTTTAGTAAGATTTATATTCATGCATATATTAAAATACTCCTATTAATAAAAGCAAGCCTCTCAAAAAAAGAAAAAGCACTGAAGATCAAGTTCTCAGCTAACAAATTATTTAGGAAAAGAAGACAACATAAAGGCAAACTTTTAAATATTATATACCTTTATTTCCCGAATTCTGCTTCCTTCTCCCTCCCCGCCCCCCCCCCCCCCAAAAAAAAACCGCACAAAACATTTACAGTATATTATGAATTATTCTCTGGCTTATAAATCAAGGTAACAAATCTCTTCTTAGCCACTGTTTAAGTGACAGTCTTATCCCTGACAGTAGATGTTGGGCTTTCCAAATTTTGTCTCATTTTAAAATCTAAGCATCCTAAAAATCTATCAACTTTCTCAAAATTCTGAAGACTTAAATGCAAACAAGGGGCAAGCATCAATCAGGGTGTCATTTTATTCAGGCCAACTTTTCTGTGACAGTTTTATATTGTAATTTAATTTGGTCATCAACTCACTACTGACCACGAAGCAAGTATGAATCAAACAAACTTGATCAGAGTCATTCTGTCTTCAGCTGCAGGCAGGTATTGCCTTGCAATGGATTAACACCCTTTCTTACATCTGTGTGCTGGACACAGAAGATGTGAAAGGCCTTTTCTTTTTTCCATATTGGCTTTTTTAAATTCATATGTGGAAAATTTCACCTCCTCAAAGCAAACACTTGTTCCAATCAATTCAATACTAGGAATCTATCAATTTCTTCCTAAAAATAACAAAGCATATAAAATACTTGACATGCTTCAAGGGCAGTTGTGTTTATACACAAAATCCATTAAAATGCACTTGCTTAGGAAAAATTCACCCTATGAATAGTACCAACTACAAAGTTAAAGGGCTACATGTCTTCCACTAATTGGTAAGAGCAAGCTGCACTTGTAAAAATGCATTCATTTATTTTGATCTAGCTTTTATTTATTTGCCTACATTTCTTAAAGTAACTTCCTCCACCTCAAACTCTTCACAGGTTCCGATACTGAACCCTTTGTCTCCGACTGTGCATGCACTCCTAGTTTTTATTGTAGTGGTCTTTCCACTTTCACCTGACAGTAAATCTTATTTCAGCTAAGGAGCTCTTTTCTGACCTACTACAATTCCTTCACTTAAGAAAAAATACTTTTATGAGGAAGAGGGTATTACTCACAAGCCTACGGAATGTAGTTTACTATTTGCTACATTCTTTCTGTGACCAGTTTCATGCTTTGGAAAGATTGGTATAAATCAGTCCACAGCTAACCACTACCTTTGTAAGTAAATACCATCATATGCACACTCTGTCAGTCTAGCTGCTAATTTCAGAATGAGATACAAATAAAGGACTTTTCTTCTTTTAAGTAGTTCCTGCTTAACAAGTATTTCAAGTCTTGAGAAGTAAGGGTTTGTGAGACTGGAGCAGTTATTCCTCATTCTTGAATTTCATAGTTGGGTAAAAAATAAATAAATAAAAAGCTCCCTTAAAGAAAAAATTAGATGTTAAAAAAAATATAACCTTTCTCCCGAACACAATGCTTGATGAAAAAAATGAGACTACCACAGAGTTACATCCACATATATTATCAGAATAATAAAGCAGTGACAAGGGCTATAACTGTCCGCCCCCACATAAACACACTTTCCCCTTCCCCTTAATGCACTTTGGGTGAGCCTAAAGAAAGCACCTCTAATCATAACCAGTCAAACTGATCTTGATATCCACAAGCCTTTGCAGCTAATTGGAAATTAACCTGAAGAGAAGGAACAGTTTCACACACACAAGACCAGGAACACAAGCAAAAACTCCAGAGCTGACTGAAGTTTCAAAAAGGACAAAAAAATCCTTTTTATCGCTGCCTAATATGAACCGTGAAACCACAGGAAAGATGCCCCATCTCTTTGTTGGTCACAAATCCAATTAAATATAAACTCCTCTTTCCCGGATCTCATATTTAATCAGCAGTAGCACCTATTTCCATTCAGCATTCTTATTTCAACAAGCCCCTCCTCCTAAAATTTCACCCACCACCTTGACAGGGAAAAAATGGAAACATTTTCTATGCTGACATACATCATGTGATGATGTCCCTGTACTGCTGATGCAACTATCTCATTTTCCTTCAGACTCACATTGTGACCACCTACGCTTTTATATTCTGATCTACCACCTTCTTCTTTCACTATCTGTAGATATTAAAAACTGTATCTACCTTCACTTCTACAGAAAGCTCAACGCAACCCAGCACTGAGCTTGGTTAGGACCTCTGCGTTGTGTCTACTGCAAATAAATATTTCATTAAATATTTTAATGGCATACAAGCTTCCAGTATTTACCTCTGAAATAACTTAGAAATACTACATTTCTTTTGAGATTTTGCACAGATTAATTTTTCAATATCAAAAGATGCATTTAGCCAGACAGACTTGGTTTGTGTGCTTGGGGGTAACTCTTTAAACACTACGTGGTTTGGAAGAAAAAATGTGGGATTTTGGCTTCTGTATTTAATAGACAATATCAACATATTTCTGATCTAAACATAGATTTGGAAAACAAGCTTAGAAAACTTGCAGTTAAAGCACTGGCCAAGTTTTTGTACAGTAAACTAGAACAGAAACCAGCATTTACAATACCTTATTTTAAAATAAATTAAATATTTTGTGTTAAATTTCCTTCCAAAAGTGGAAGTTTATAACAACAACTACCATATCCTAGAATATCAATAGTTACAGAGAGCACTAAGATACCGTATTTTGGGATATTTCTCAATGTTTCAAATACAGTCCAGATGCTCAGAAACGCTTACAGATTCACAAGTCTCAAGGCTGATACACACAACTTTAGAAGCCAAATATTTTAGAAGTAATTGACTTAATGGCAGAAATCTTAAAAGCTGGAGGATATCTAAAATGTAAACATGAGTCCATTTTGGTCAATCAAATACCTTTTAAAAATTGTGTCAGGACTGGAACTAATAGAGGTTTTCGCGTGGGAATGGTTCAAACTTGACATTAGGAAGCATTTCTTTACTGAGGGTGGTCAGACACTGGAACGGGCTTCCTAGAGAGCTGGTCGATGCCCTAAGCCTTGTCAGTTTTTAAGAGTTGTTTGGACAATGCTCTTAATAACATGCTTTAACTTGGTCAGCCCTGAATTGGTCAGGCGGTTGGACTAGCTGATTGTTGTAGGTCCCTTGCAACTGATACAGTCTGTTCTATTCTAAGTCATTCTGCTTCAGAAACACGACTAAGCAAATGAAATGCAAATCATGTCATTGTAATCTTTAGTTTTGCAACAGTAAATAACCCCTATCAAAAAAACTGAAGTAACTTAAATGTATAATCTAAATAATACATTAGAAATGCAATCATCAGTAATTCTTTTCTGTAGTAAATAGCTTGGACAGCAAGGTGGTCTAATTAAGACTTACAGACTGAATAATTCAATCCCAAAACCTCTACATACACATAAGACAAATTCTGAGCTAAGCTGAGATAGTGAAGAAAGTATATCACATATGCTATTAAACTAAGATTTGCCAGCAAATTAAATTTACTGTAGATAAAAAACAAAGTGAGTTTCAAGTGAAACATTCTCTACTTTGTCTCAACTGCTATGAACATTAGTAAAAAGAAATTTATTTACCAGTTATAGTGGTAATCTGTTTGAAAGCTTGAATTGCATTTACTCAAATCTAGTTTAAAAATGCTGTCAGATTCAGTGACTGTTTTCTTACCGTGCCAGGTAGAATTTAGTAGTAAAACACTGAGAATTCAATTCAGGTAACAATGATTAGACTGTACTAGCAAAAGAATCAGGAAAGAGAGAACACTACCACTTAGAACAGCAGAGATAAGCATGCAGATTTATCCAATTGAAAAGCAAAATCAATTCTTACATCAGGAAATTTATTTTCATCCTATGTGACTCTCTTGCTCCTGGACTAAACAGATAACCATTTGGAGTTTCCTTAAATTAGAAAATGGCATGAGCATCACTGTGATCTTGAGTGGAGCGAGGTGAAATCTCTTGGCACCTTGGTGAGCTAGCAAATATTCCCAGAAATAGAACTGAAAACTGATTTCAGGCATCGACATCATTAGTAACTATTTCAGCAAGTGTGAAAAAAAAGAGAGCAAGCATGCATGCAGGAAGCAGCAGGAGCTGATTTTTCTGCCAGTCAAACCAAGTCCAAGAGAATCGTTCCAGCACGAAATTTCCAAGTATACATTCATTATGTGTTTTTCTATGTTATACATAGTTTTCAAAATTTTCTTTCTAATAGAAGAAAAGAGATATCTTGACAAAAGTATGAACTAAAATTTACAGCCAAAACCCTAAGCATTGGAAATAAGCAAAAACTTTTATTCACTTCCAACAAAATACTGGAACTTATCACAGACATTCATCGCACGTAATCTTCCCTGAGCATTTCAGCAGTCAGACTACAAAGCTATTTTAACATAAGAAGTAGATCCAAAACATCCACATAATGAAGAAGCATGACACAACATTGACAGATGCAAACGCAACTTTTGTTTTGTTGTTTGTTTGGGTTTTTTTTTCCTTCCATGCTAAAGAAAATAAAGGATCAACAGTTAAAGCAGGGTGTGCAACTCTCCAGTGAGGAGTTCTCTCAGGACAAAACCAGAGGAAGACAGTTCATGTTAGAAGGATGGACCCTTTATATAAAACTATGAGGGTTTTGTCATGGCTTTGTGGAACTAAACACAGATCCAAACCAGAGGAAACCAACCTTAAATTTGATCCTATTCTTACAGCCTGTATATTGTACATGGGAATATATCCTTGTATTCACACAGTTAGATATTTAAAACCAATTAAAAAAAAAAAACAAACCAAACCACACCACAGTATTTTTTGTAAGTGCCCATAGCTCTTCAGTGATTCCTAACATATTCTATGAGGAATTTCACATACTGGTCACTGAAGAGCATCTATACATTCCATGTATATTTCTATATTCTTTAAATCAGAAGTTCTATGCCACCGAGGCTACGCTGACTCAAGTATCTAAGTTAACTTATTTACACAGCAGAACACAAACGTTTTTGTTCCCTGTAAAAAGGGGTTACAGTCCACCAACTTCTTACTGTCTGGCAGTATAAAACCTTTTAGAGGAAAACTCCACTGTGTGGTGGAAGAGGTATTCAATACTCACAACATCGATGAAAACAACAGATGTGATAAATCAGTTTTTCCTGTGTATAAGTATAGCCACTAGGCAACAGACTGCCCTGCAATCCAGCAAAGCAAACAATCTCTACAGGGTAGGGAACACTGCCACAAAAGGGAAGGCTCACCCATATGTACACACCAAACTTTGCTAATTAATATTATTTTCATCAGAATAAAATCAGCTGCTGCTTGGGGAGATACGGTCAATGGACAACATTCATGCTGATTATATTAACATCAAGTAGTCAGAATTTACTGTTCTAGATACAAATAAAAGTTTAGGAAAGTAGGAAACAGTGGGGTAAAAATATGGTTCAGGAATACAGGTCAGGCTTTTATTCCCAGTTTGGTCAACAGCTGTTGACAACCTGAGGGAAGTCATCTCACCACGCGACCGAAACAGATTGAATTTTAAAATAGATTTAAAACTGCTTACCTGGTTTACAGCACTGTGAAATACATTGAGAAGTGACATATTTTCATATGAAACAGTTAAGTAGCTTCACCAGAAGAAGGCACTGTTAAATACATACACACATATATAAAACCCCTTACCCTCTCCAGGATTTACTGCAGATGGTAGATTGGTCCAGTCTAGGGTCCAACTGGGGCACGGATGAGGAGAAAATTTTGCTTCAATACCATTTTCCTATATGAAAAGGGGAAAATAAAAAAGAAATTTAAGACCCTGATCCTTTACCCACTGCTGTTGTAGCGAAATTCCCCCTGAATTTAATGGCATCAAACCGTGCAACACTTTCAGCCTAACTGAAACTAAACAGGCAGCTGACTACATTATATGGGATTCAAATTACACATTTCTCTCGTTTTCACAAGAAAGCTCCGTTAATTTATTTTGAGAAATGCTGTCAGCCTCTATGCAAAAACTACTGAGAGTTATGGAACATGATGGAGAGTTTTCTTTAACAAAACTCATTAGGCTTCCCAGACATTCAAAGCTCTTATCCAATGGCAAAAAAACCCAACAGAAATGATAGAATAACGAAGCCAAATATAAAAGCAACATTTTATGTCAGTCTTTATAGAAGTATCTTTAAAAGAGCAATACAATACTGCAATTCAAACAAAAAGTTATTCTGATTATTCAGAAATATTGACAGGGCTTCCAGCAGTCCTATCTTTGCTATGTCGTGCTTGTATCATGACAGAACCAAAAAAAAAAAAAAAATCACTTCTAACGCAATGCATATCAGATAGAAGATGGGCAAAAGGTATTAAACTGTTCAAGGCTGTCAGACTTAGCTTCTGCAATTCTAATAAATTTCACCTATTCCAATTCAAGCAGAATATTGCTATTAAAAATAACTCATTATAAAGCTTAAATTACCATTAACTTAGTCATAGTTGGCCTTGGACCGCCTATAAAATGACTGTCTTCATTCTCCTCTTCCAATTCATCAGGAACTGAAGAGAAGTCTTGTAGCTGTTCCTCTGGAGCAGACATCAATTCTGGAAGCTGGAGAAGCTCCATATTACATTTGCTGGCAGCTTTCTTTACTCCAGGTACTTCTTGAACTCTTCGATACCAACTGGTTATCAGAGGCAAGTTTACCAGATTTTTGCCTTGTTTTTTGCTGAAAACCTAGAAAAATAAAAGGGAAAGGTTACTTGCTACTATAAATGTCTTCCTGCAAGCCACAAGAAGGCATGAACTACAGAAGTGAGCTTGGCTCCATGCTGAGCATGCTTACTCACAGCGTGACAGTAATGCAAAAAGCTAGCGAGTTAAGAGCTCAGGCCTGCAGGTGGAATTGCCAATTCACCATTTCGACATTATCTGCAACTCCCATTTGCTTCATGGGATGAAAAGGTTTACGTGACCAATTTTAATTCTAATTTCAGTCAGTAACAAGAAAACAGAACTTAAATAATACTCTTAATTATCTGCTACTTCCTAACAAGCGAGTGATTCATTTTGGTGGGTAATTACAAGAAAACCCACACCACCTCAGTAATTTGCAATGAATACTGAACTCTAAGCAAGACATTATGGTAACTGAATGCTCTTCTTTCCCATAGGCATTCTGAAGCCCTTAAAAGCTCATCCACCAACAGCAGTTTTGCTGAAATGTTTTTGACTACACGGTAACAGCAAAACGCACAGGCAGACATTGCCCCTGGTCTTTACTGAGGTCTTTGCAATACATCTGTGACTTTTTTTTACTAGCACTGAATCAAAAACTTTTTTTAAAATCATATTTTAGTCAAACTTTTTTACCATCTTAACTTCATAATTTTTATACAAAAAGGATAACTAGCATATTTCTTTTCTGATTAAGTATATGTGAAAGTGAGATGAAGTGGCCTTCAACAGAAATTAGAACTTCAAGTGTAAAAAAAAAAATCTTAAGTAAGAACACAATGCACATATTACCAAAAAAACCCAAAAAAAAAAGATACCCAAATCACATTTTTACATGAAGATCAGCTAATTTTAAAAAGGATGCATTTGGTGCAAATATTTCAGAACAATGAAGATCATCCCTTTACAGAAAAGGCTGTGAAGTCTCCATCCTTAGAGACACTCAATACCTGACTGGACACAACCCTGGGCAACTGGCTGACCCTGCTCTGAGGAGGAAGGTTAAACAAGATGATCTCCAGAGGTGCCCTCCAGACTCAACTGTTCTGTGATGCTGTGCCCGCTTGAAGCAGAAAATTAAAAATTGTGATTACTGGAAAAGGCAGAAAAGGACATGCAAAAACAGAGCTTCTCCACATATCTGTCCTCAGTGTGGAAATAGTAGTTGGTAAAGAATACTTGAAACGACACACAATTTCAAGCAGCTTTCTTGCATGCTGTGTTTATAATGTTCTTAGGGTAATCATAAGTAATTAGCAATAGCTAAAGGAGCAAAAGGAGGATGAACTGTGTAACTTTGGTATCTAATTCAATATCCTAGTACTAACACAGGCAAAAATATATTAATTCAGTTAAGGAAGTAGTCTTTTGGAAAGCAATTCTAAGAGGCACCGTTACACTTGTTATCAAGTGTTCTAAATTGTATTTTAAAAAGTCAATAGTGGTTTCTCCCAGATGGAGAACAGAGCTTTTGTTATTCTTCTATTCATTTTAAATAGTTACAACTAATAGAAAGTGTAACAAAGCTAACCTCAGAAAGATAACAGAAATGAAATGAGGTTATGAAAAATAACTCTTCAGCTTCATTATCTTACTTTTGGTAATTATAATTACAATCAGCTAGTCAGATCTCCTCGTATTTATTGTACAATACTTTGCAGACACATATCCATTGAAGACTTCATTATTATTTGCACCCTTAAAGCAAAGTGGAAGTGCAGCTATAAGGATTTTTTAAACAGAAGAAGGAAGTCCAGTTATATGTGACAAATAACATTTTAATACAGAATTAAACTCTAGCACTTCCATCAATACAAGCAGTTTCAACCCACTGCCTACAAGAAGCTTTCAGATGCAAGTTACTCAGTTTTAATGACAACTGTAGGAATCAAGGTATACTTGCTTAGAAAACAATCATTCACCAGAGAACAGAAATAAACCAACATTATCGCAGCGCTCATATAATTTATGTAAAAATGAAACTGAAAACCAGTTTTTAAGGACAATCCTTGGTACAAGCTAACACAAAGGTATTATACAATATGCAGTTTGTAAGCTGCAGACCACCAGGGCTCAAGAGCCACTCATGAAAATCAAATAAATACAGCATTCTCAGCTGCTCATGGTACATCTACAGAACAATTTCAATCGGATTGCTGAAATCAGTTAAACATCTGAACCAAGAATCTTCTCATGCCTAGCACCAATAAATCAAACATTACTGTAAAAAAAATTATGCTCTTCTCATTTAAAAAGGCCTTGGAAAGATAAAGACGACTGATATACATTAAAGTTTTTAAAGTAGTAGGAAAGCATTTTGTCTTACTACTTTTGTTTAGTATCATCCATACAGAAGTTAATCCTCAATTATGTGATTTGCAAAACAAACAAAGCAGAGATGAATAACCATTTCTGTAAAATTACTCACTATCTTAATTCAAAGGTAGCTATATTAACTTACTTCTGGACTCCCATACTGCTGTCATCATGCAGAAATCCACTGAGGATGATCATCTCAGTTAAAGAAGTTATAAATTGGACATTTGTCACATATTAATGTTCACTAGTAATTATCTAGATTTTAGAGATTGTTTCTCTGAATCTGACTGACAGCATCTTTTCCAGGAATTCCATTTGTTTTCAAACACCATAAGGGAAATTTGGCAAAACAATCTGCAAAATCAAAATGCAAATACAACTTCACTCAGAGCTCTTCCTGGCAACAGACACCAGCTTAGCTATCAATCTCAGAGAGTAACTGCAAGAATAATGGTAGTTGGCAATCTCATTGTACCATTTTATTGTCATGGGAAATAAAGACACAATTGTCATTTCTTTACTTCTTTTCTGTGTATACATCCTCATAAAACTAAGTACAGAGATTGTGCTGAGCAAGACTCTCACATAGTCTTGCCACAGAAGTTTTTCCCACTGTAAAATTGGTTTTGAAGCTGAGCTCAAGTCACTTGCACTACACTAAGCTCTACCTCTTTTCAGAAGTGAGAGAAGAATAGAGGGAGAAAAGGAGGACAGGGGGTGTATTAAAGAAAGCAAATAAAAATAAAATTGTATGGCTTTATTAGGCTCAAAATATATTTTGATATCTTTTCATAATCTTGATACTTGTACAACAGAATCTGCAAGACACTCGCACTTACAAGACTAGTGCTATAAAAAACCAACCACCAGCACACACATACACAGAATCTCCTCCTCAGGCCCACATACAGTTTGTACAATGGGAGAGATTCACCCCAAAAGATTCAATAACCAAGTGACTAAGGGTATCCCCTACGGGAGGGGTAAAATGAGCTTTTAACAGATGATTGATCAAAACGTACAGAGACATGAATGTTTTACTGATTCAAATTACAGTCAAATACAACCAATAGCCTGGCAAACTATTGGAACTTGGAGTGCAGGAACTCCTAAAATCAGTTTTGCCACTTGTGCAGTGTTTCTATAATGACACCCTACGTCAGGGAGCAAAGATTTATTCCCCAGTTTTCCACATTCCGCGTGATGCCCTGACTGCCAACTGTATCAGTGCTTTTCTTGTTTTATCTTGGTGAAACTCTTTGAAGGTTTCAAATTCCTCCATACACAGACTGGGAGACCTTTTGAGATCTCTAAAAACATCACAAGATGCAAAACAATCCTACACTCAGAATTAAATTTTGCTTATACCCACTATATACAGCATCCATACTGCATACACTGTTTTTCCTCATTGTGCTGCAAAAATCTCTTGATATGAAGGAAAAATACACAGATGAAAACAATTGAAAACAGCCCATTGGTGTCTGTCCAGTATTGGGAACATGCTAGGTTGACTGCAAAGAAGATAGACAAAGGTATGTTTGAATAGATCACACTCTTGGCATTTCCAAAATACTCAATCTGACAGGAAGACATTCAACTGCCCTAAAGGAAAGAATGGACTTTCCATCAGCAAGCTATTGGACCATAATACAGGTAACAGAAGATTCCATTAGAAAAATAAAAAAATTAAGCAGCCAATCTCATGGGACTGAAAGGAGAATCTTTTCCGTTATAAACTTCACTCCAAGAGCTTCATAACCTTTTCCAAGGAAAACTTCTCCTTTCACTGCAGTAAACAAAGGACCTTCCACAATCTGTGGAAAACGGTTTAGTAGCAACAATACTATGAATTACAAAACCACAGGTTACTGAAGTTTCGGGGGCTGCAGCACATCCCAGAGAAGCTGACTTCCTAGACACAACACCTCATTTCTGAGTGGGGTCACAGTGATCAGTCCTTGCTTGAAGAATGCAGACTAAGTTTTGTAAAAACAAAACTGCACAGAAGAATAAAAGGTTTGCTGATACGCTGTCCTAAGCACCCATCTTTATCTGAAGATGTGCAATGAAACTGGCTTATTTTGTGGAGGGCTTGATAAAAAGCTGGGTTGACTACACAGGAATGTTTCCTCCCAAACAAAGAACTCATTCCTAGGAACTAGAAGAAAACTGTAGTGCAGAGATTAAGAATAATTAACCTATTATGCAGAAAAATAAGCAAAGCGGAAGTCATAGCATATCACATTTTAAAAAGAAACACTCGTAGACCAAAAAAATTCAAGAGAATTTCAGAAATTACACACCAGAAGCATAAACAGATGAGCTTTTAGAAGTCTTTCCACAGTCAACACTCGAGTACATCTTCAGCTCAGTATGGGTAAGGAAGATCAACGATTTACTCCTCTAAAAAGCCACCACAGTCCCTGAATCTCTCTCCATTTACTGCCTCCCGAAAAGGCATCCCCACTTTCTTTGAAGGTACTTTATCTGTCCATGTCAAAATAAAGTCACATACAGTTTCAAGTCTTTCCTAAAAATAATTCCAATTCAGATGCTATCCATGTAGTAAAAGTACAACAAACTGGGTAGGAAATAATTTTGCCTTCCCCCAGTACACTGAAATCAAAACTAAAATAGATTCATGCTTACCTACTTTTTTTTCTATGCATATTACAATGTTCTTTAAGTGTCCATTTTAAATCTCTCATGGGGGGCATCCCTTCTAGTATTTTAAAATTATTATACCATTCTCAACCCTTCTAAAATTTGCAATTCATGATGGAATCAAAATTCCAAATCTCAAAAAATTCTTCACAGATAAAATGGTCTCAGTTTAGTAAATATCCATTGAGTCATGGTCATAAATATAGTACACTAAATTCGAGCAAGTAAATAGGTTCATGCTTACCTACTTTTGCTTTATGTATATTAGAATGTATTTAAGTGTCCATTTTAAGTATTTGCATGGAGGAATTTTCTGGGCAACTTGGTGTCAAAATATTTCAGTACAGTATTTTACCAGTTAGCAGTGCTTACTAGATATTGATATGCTATGTGTATAAAAGTAATTTTGGTGACCTCACCAATCCCTGTTTGTTGTTTGCACAAAAGCAAAAGTCGAATGTTCTGTTTCAAATTAGGTTCACATTGCAAACAATATATTTTAAATTAACACATTTTACAACTTTCCAGTTCTTAAAAAAATACATACACACTAGTTAATATTTGCAGAACTTGTCACCTTACCAAGAACTGATGGATGCATGGCAAAAGCACTACATCTGCCAAGGTAAAATAAAGCCCTTCGGCAAAAACATGGTCCAGAAGTGGAAGGTCAGAAGTTTTTGTTCTCCTGATGTGAGGGGCCTCCCTGCTGACTCCATCCGGTACTTCCTGGACAAGCAGCTTGGAGAAAGCTATGCTCAGTTCCAAACTTGGGAGTGAATGTTCATGCATTTCCACTGTTTTCCCTTCCTCTGTTGCCTCTTTACCAAGTCCAGGCACCGCAGCCTTGGCACCTGCCTTCTGTTGTTGAAGTTTTTGCCTTCGAATTTTGTCATCATTATGTACTCGGACAGGTTCTCCAAGCTTCCTTTCAAGTTGTAAAATGTCAGGAGGAATAGTTTGACAGTGCTCAGGCGATGCCGTCAAAAATCGTTCAACTGTCAGAGGTATGCTGATCTCACAAAGTCTGGTCCACTGGCTAACCTGTCAGATAGATTTATGTAATTAATGTCTCTACAGAAAGCGAAATAAAATCCAGGGTATCTTTTTGTCCATTTTAAGCAAAGAAATTCCAGCTTGAAATACATTCTTTGATAGTCTTAGAAGCTCAGATATTCTGTATTACCTTTGCAATAGCAATAGGAAGACAAAACTTACATATAACAGAATGAAGTTATCCAGTATAGCATAGTTTCATTCCTCACTACTGGTGTAAAATTAGGGTGGCTACGTAACTCATGAGAAGCAAAGCTGAGATGAATTTATATACGTCATCTCTACCAAGTGCTGGTAAAACCAGATGACACCAAAGAGCATTTATTCTACAGAAATGTGTTATTAGTGGGGTTTTAGCATGCAGCATCAAAAAACTTCAGTCTAACTGAACAAAGCATGAACAAAAATACTTATTTCATGTTCTTATCTTTGCCCTCTTTTTCTTATTATTAGTACTTAAAGGTTTTTAAACTTTTAAACTCTTGTCTTAATCAGTTTACTCACTTTGCAGCCATCTGAAATATGGAATTGAGCCTTCCAGCAGTTCCAAGATTAGAACCAGAGGTTTCTGGAGGATGTCAGGGACAATTTCTTTATGCTAGAGCTAGATGGACTAATACAGGGATATGCTTCCCCAGATCTGCAACTCGCCAACAGGGATGAACTGGGCTGGAGGCACAGTAATCAATGGCAACCATGGATGTAGCGATCATGAAATAGCGGAGTTCAACCTCCTGAGAGGAGTGAGGAAGGCAAGTCTAGATGGATGAGCTGCCAGTTGAGTAAACTATGTGATAAATGGACTGAAATATCAACTCAAAGGCTAGCAGTGGTTTAACAGTTCATGCTCTACCTAAAGGTCAGTTGGAAGTGGAGGTCTTTAGGGGTCTATGCTGAGGCCTATCCTATTTAATTCTTTATCTGTGACCTGGAGGGGGAGATGGAATGCACTTACATCAAGGATGACAGAGGAGAGCAGTCAACAAGCTCCAAGAAGGAGCTGCCATTCACAGGGGCCCACACAGGTTAGAGAACGGGCTTACGGGAACCAACACAAAACTCAATAAAACATGCTACACCTACGACAGACTAAAGCCCTGTAATGGTACAGGCTAGGGACTGACTATTTGGCCAGGTAAGCAGCTCTGCTGAAAAGACCATGGACATTCTGGTAAACATAAGCAAATCGTTGGCCAGCAGTGTGCCTTAGCAGTAACGAAGGCTAACAGTATACGGTGCTCTAGAAATCAAAACTAACAATAAGTTAGTTATTTCTTAGTTTAATTCAAACTGCAAGAGCTGTACTTTATAACTCATTGAAACTATACTCCTAGACATGAAACAAGGATCTGGACTATTTTTGAATCTTATGGTTCTCTCTGTGCTGCTAAAGAGTAGTATCTTTAAAAAGAATTATTTTCCATCTTTATGCCATAAAGTATATAGATACTTCCCCATTGAGAAAATTTCATTTTCTAAGCAAATTAAGTTTCTTACTAAAGAACTTAGTTTACATCAATATTAAGAGTCTACTTCAGAGTATTTAATGCTTATAAAAACCCCTATTAATGTACCTAAGAGAAAGAGATGCACTCACTTCAGCACAGGCCTTTAAGCAGGTCTTCTTAAAGCCTAAGAGTTCCAAAACATCCTTTTTCGATGGATCTGCTTCGTATGTTTTCTGTATTATATGCCTTAAAACAACAGATAGCCCAGCTCGGCAGAACTTCCCATCTTTCACGACCACAGCAGGTAAACAGCAGCTCTGCACAACCACTGGAAGCTGACATCTGGAGATTAAATGAACCTCAAGATCACCAAAGCAGCTTTTTGTCACAAACTGATCATCCACATCTTCACCAGTTGGCACTAAGAAAACTTTGAATAATTTGCAGTCACAGTAGGATAGCAAAAAGAGTGAAATAGACGTATGAAGAGGAAAGATACAATCTCTGTACTGATGAGAAAACCCCAAATATAAGTGTTCTTCAGTGACACTATCTTTCATCTTCATCCTGAGCTGAAGTTCCTGAAATAGAAATCAGAACACAACATTCATAAAAGAATACAGAATTTAGAACAAAAAAGAGGGTTTGAAACAATGGTCCCTCCACTATTTGCTGAAACAGATTTTAACCTAAGACACTACGAGAGACATCTTGCCTGAATAAGCAGACTGCAGACCCTTCTTGGGACAAAAGAACAGTTTCACATGTACACTGCCTCTTCACATACAAATTACTGATAAGGAAACAATCTGTGTTTTTTACATTTTAGCATATTTATGACATTAAACAAAACATACAAAACCAAAAGAAAATATTTCCTTTTAATTTCTTTAGTGAATAAACGTTTTACAGCAAGGGGGTTTTTAACACATCAATAATCTGCCACAACATTAACCACATATTATTGAAAAAACAAGTTCCTGAGCGCACATCTGCAACAGTCCGTTTCCTAATACACACATTTGTCTGTCTGTAACTGTCAGAAGGTGTACATATATATATATACAGGGTGTTTAGGCCATGAGAAATAATAGTGGTTTCCGTATTAAAAATTAATCTAGAGTTAGTATGTACTAACTGAAAGTCAAGAGGACACATAAAAAGAAAAAAATAGTTCATTTCAAGAATGCTAAAGGAACACCTCAAACATACAACATACTTTAAAGGTTACATAGCTGAAATTAATGTCTTCTCATTATATTCAAAACTTAAATTCATTTTCCTTATACTTGAACATTCAATTTTTCCTATTAAACTATTCCATACCAGTTTAATATAAAACAATGATGCCATATTTTTTCTGCTCCATCAGCCAATAAAATTGCCCATTAACTTATAAATCACAACTCATATTGAAAAGCTTTAGACACTAGATGGCAGTCTTAAAACATCATTATAGAAGAAATCTTTATTATAATAAAAGAAAGAAATTTGAATGTTGCTATGAGAGGACAGTATGGTTTTTTATACACATAAATATGTAAAGCACAAGTGACATTGGAAAAGCACCAGTCTTTCAAATAACTCTCTAGAGTAATAAGATCTCTGTACAGTTACATGAATATGATATAATTAATTAAAAAGCAAAAAAGATTTTCATGCGATATATATAGATTATTGGATTATCTTTTTTTATGCAGATATATACATCAAATTTACTATTTTATATCTTTTATCACTGGGCCAAATCTGTTGTCCAAAAAGAGGCAGCAGAAGAATAAAATCAAGTGCACCTGACATCAAGTAAATATCATAACAATGATTGTTATGGCAAATTATTTTTAAACCATCACATTACAGGACTTTGGCTCAGAATAACAGTGGCTGAACATAATAGTACTGTTGCTTTTCTTCAATTAATATGCCTGCTACATAAAGAATAGTACAGTACATAATGAAATAACTACTTTCCTAAAAGCTACTTTATTTGGGTAAATCTTGACAGCATGTAAGTTGAGACAGATTCAATATCTGAAGTACAGCTCTATGTAAGAAATTCCATAATGAAGGTACTGTTGAAGAGATTAGTCAAGAAGAGTTAGTTCTACCTGCTAAATCCATAGTTACTAGCAATTAAACTCATATCCTTGACTATAGTTCTTCTTTAAATACTAAATAGTACCTTCACATGCATTTGCATTGTTTTTATTTTCCATGGGAAAACACAGAGCATCTTTTCCTGGCCACTCTAGCCACACGTATTCACCTTATGAGTCACTTCCCCACCGATTTTTTTTCTTCTGGTTGAATTTACTGGACGTAAACAGCCTTTTTTTTGTCATTATCATGCTGTACAGAACTGCTGAATATTTTGATAAATTCTGAAGAGGTTTCCAATTCCAAAGTGCATTATTCTGTAGTTTCTATCTGTTAATCACCTGTTCTTACAAGTAACTCCAAATCCATCACTCAGGACTGCACAAGTAAAACATTAACCTTTCCACCACACAGGTACTCTCAACAGGTATACCAGCCTTTGCTCATTTTCAATCCAGAGTAACAGCTCCAAAGCACTGTTCCCCCACAGAGGATAATATATTATCAGACTGAAAATAAAAAATAAATACTTGAAAGATGCCCAAATAGAGGTACTATTTAATAAGGCTACTGATTAAAATTACAAAAATGTCCTGCTATGAAAACCATTAGAGAAAAGGGTGAACTCCATCAATGTTAATTCTTCTCCCATCTGTTGAACAAAACTACTTCTACCCCGTAGCAATGACTGCTGCTGTCAGTCAGTCTCAGAGACAGCAACTGATGGGAAATAATGACTCGTTGGTTACTGGTCTGCTCTGCATTCAACCCAGTAAACGACACAGCTGACACTATCCTATTAAACCACCTGTCTCCTTGAAGTTTGAAATTTGACTTGAAATTTCTCTGGACAAACTCAACTGTGCTTATCCTCAGGTAGATTGCTATATCACATACAGAAGTCACACAAACCAGATAAACCAGTACTAGGATCTTGCTGAAGCAGGATAAGCAGAGGTTGTCCAGAGCTACCCACTCCATTCTCTTGACAGGGTCAGAAAACAGGAATATGCGTGCAGCCCACTTCATTTAGTCCACAGCATCTTAACTTAAAGTCACTTCTCTCAACCATTTTAGGTAAGGCTCTGCATTTTGCACTGAAGCAAAGGTACACTCAGGAAAGGTCTGTTCTAAGCGCCTTGAAGAGATAACCTCTGAGAGACAGCTGGGCCAGACAGCTTGAGGGCGGTTACTAACTTATTCAAAACTCAAAGTAATTTTTTGTAAACATACATAGTAATTTACCACTCCTCAGCTGCAACTTGGTGTACTATGCTAGAGAGACTGATTTTTCTGAATCTAAATGAACTTCTACAAAGACAGAAAGAACACAGAAATAGTGACATTCATGATCTACCTACACAGCAGTGCTGTGCTCACTTTGTAAAACCAGAACACGCTGAAGAATTGATTGAGAACAAATTATTTTGGGGAATAGAGGAAGGAAGGGCCAAGACTTTTCTTCCCCCTCAGCCAGAGCAGTAAATTAACGTCATTCAGCATGTAGCCGCAAAAGTGCCCGTGTAAAGGACACAGTAGAAAAGTGCAACTACAGGTGACAAGGAGCCCAGGAAGTTACTTGTTTTAACAGTGGCTTAGACCTAGGCAGCATCAACTGATCTTGGTATCACACACTCAATCAGCATCAGACCCTCTACTCCCATGACTTGTTATACCTTCTCTACAGAGTCAGTTCAGCCTCCCATTTGGTTCTTTCTTGTATTCTCCTTACTCAGGTAAAGGCACCTCATATAGGCTTGGTAGTGCTTAAAATAAGCTCAGACAGCCAATGAGAGGGGCTTTCACTTAAGACTGCCCCGTAAAACACAAGTTACTGTACTCAGTGACTAGCAGTCCTCCAGTACCTGCCTGTAATTATCTACTCACAAGCCCCAAAGGACCAAAAAGTTCTCCAGTAACTCTCCACAGAATTGTATGCTTCACATCCATGAAGCACAAAGAACCGGTGAACAGGCCTACAGAGGTAAGCATAATGCTCAAATCCGCAGTACAATTTGAAGCTTAGCTGTTCAAACACAGGTAGCTATATTAACCCCAAAAGAAAACCAGAGCTTTCCTTGCTCATTGACAAGAATCTCAGGACTCTCAGTGAAGTTGCAGTATCTGCTATTGAATTTTCTAATATTAAAAAAGCCATTTCTGCATTTTCTTCTAGTTGGATAGGCACTTATTTTTAATAAGTTTTCCAACAGCTAGATTCTCCTTTAGTTAGGTTTTGTACACATGCTGAAGTTGTATTCATCCCAAAAAAGCAACAAATTTTCAGGAACAGAAATTCAGAAAACTCATTAGCTACTTACTTTCATTTTTTTAAAGTATTCAAAAAATTTTAGAGAGGGATTCTTACATCAAGGTGAGGGGGAACGAGAAGGGTTAAGCTAAAGCAGCTGTTTCAGCTAATGAGACTATCCCTACATGGAAAGGCTAAGGGAAAATCCAAAGATGAAATTATGGTAAATATTATGAGAATTTCCTTTCTAAGGAATCACATAAACAGCGACAGTATCAATACACCAACAATTAATCATTCCAATTAGTAATTCTGAACCAAATAAAAACAAACTGTAAATCGCTGATTTCTGAAAATAGTGCAAGCAACTAATATCTTACACTTAGCACTCCAGAGGAGGAGGTAACTCCAGCTCTCATTGCAAAAATAAAAATGCCTAATTTCTTTGTTTTTCAGGGAAGAGTTAAGAACATTGCACATTTCACAAAATCGGGCCTTAAATCGGAGAACAGATACTAACATACACAAATGATTTCCAGACCCTGACAAAGCAATCTGTCATTTCATCATTTATATGACAGCGATTCATTTTGGTTCATACAGGCAATCAGACCTCCCTCAACTAAAGGCCCTGATCCCACAAGTACTCATGGTACCTGACCTGAAGGTGTCTTTGCAATATACTGTCCCATTCTTTTCAAATATAGTCCTACATTCTTCTCATGTACTATACTCCTACTATTCTTCCTACCAAAGTCCCTTTCTCTTGTCAAATTTGCAGTGCTGCAACACTGAAATTGGCTTCCCAGAAACATACTCCCTGTTCTGCTATTGATATGGTCAATTTAGATCCGAGTTATTAAACTTTCTTGTGTGGAGTGGAACAAATTCTATTCTTAATTAGGGTCTATTTAGGACAACAATACTTTTCTGTTTCTGCAGCTAACCTTCAAGGGATGACAAGAAGAGCTTCACTCAGCAGGAAAACAAAAGAAATGTTGCACTTGAAGCTCCTGTTTGCATCCTCCAGCTGTTTCTCTCCTCCTGCGCTATGGCCAGCGTCGTGGTCCAGGGACACATCTCCTTTACTGTTGCCAAAGAACTTGCATCTAAATTCCAAGGAAGCCCAAACAAACATGTTAAATTATGTATTTTTCAATTCATGATAACTCAAGATCAAACATCAAACTAATTATTTTTAAGACTCTTAACTATTGATTTAATGAAGGTTAAGATTCACTTGTTTAATTTGCTCACAGTTGCTCCTCCACCTCCTTCCAATACTCGCACTTAATTCTTTAATTTATTTCACCCAATTGAAAATACAAATTGTTAACATGAAGGTACCATTCTCAAACAAGAACAGATAAGCTTATTAGCTGATATTTCTGTTGGTGACCAACAGTTAGGAAATTAATGGTGCTCACACTAAAACAGCTACCAAGTGAACATTCTTAAGAGCTGAGCAGTAGAAGACAACATTTTTCAGAATTCTAAAGGAACAAAGTCCACTGTTTTCATTTATACTTGGAAGTTACTTTTTGCAACTAGATAAACTGTTTCTAGGTTAATTCTTAATATACAAGATTCTCAGGGAGCGAAGGACTTTTCTTTCTGTCCTCCTTTAAAACAGTTACAAGTTTAAGGGGGTTTTGCTTTTTTTAAGGCCAAAACATACCACTTAAGTTAATTTTATTCATAGATACATAAGTTGAACAGCCAAATTACATTCTGAATAAAGTAAGTCTCTATTAGAGATTCAGTTTCATATAGAGCTCACATGGCATAAACAGATAATTTTAACCTATTTGGAACTTCCAAAATGCACGTTAGCTGATATGAGAAACAAGACTTTTGTCCTGGACACAAGGTTTGCCATATACATTACTGAACCACAAGAACTACATTCACTACCACTGTCACAGTGCCCAAGCGTTGAAGTTTGTCCTCACAGAATCACAGAATCGCTTGGGTTGGAAGAGACCTTCAAGATCATCAAGTCCAACCATAAACCTATGCCAAAACTACCCCTAACCCATGTCCCTCAGCACCACGTCTACCCGTCTTTTAAATACCTCCAGGGACGGTGATTCCACCACCTCCCTGGGCAGCCTGTTCCAATGCTCGCTCATGCAGGCAATTCAGCTCTCTATGTACACCACACATCTGTACTGTCTCATCTTTGTCTAGATCACCATAATATTTCTTCACAACTGGAAGCACTGAATCTTCCTCCTTTACTGCAACCATACACCAAAAATGACTAATCTGACATGTTGTTAACTAGTATTTTTCCCTGACCTTTTGGCTGTATTTAAATTTTGCTATTCTGCTTGTTTAGAGAGAAGCTAGCAATTTTTAAGCAAACTGGAAAAGAACAGGAAATATTAACTATGGGGACGCTTAAAATTATGTACTTTTCAGACCAGGAGGACAGACTTTTTCAGACAACAAGGTAAAGACAGCTAGCAATGGAAAGCCCCATTCTGTTTTTTGCATTGAGCTTTTCAACATTAATAGAATTACTTTAATACCCAATTCCCCCAAAAACTTCAAAACTTTTAACAAAATGGGCTTCTGCAACTCATTACGTATATATTTCAATAGAATAGCAAGGCATTCAGTCTGGATTTATTTATATTGCTAGTTAATGTAAAAACTTCAGTGTCCCCTCATCACAGCGGTAACCAAACATCTTATAGACTTCCTTCCCAAAAGCCTTGCACAACGTAGGACACTACAGCAACCCCAAACACTTTCTTTGTGGATTTATGCACAGCCCTTCCTTTGAAAGGCTTAATAGGCTACCTTGTTGCCTGTTCTCACTTAAGTATTGTCACATAACTACTACCCTTCCATTAAATGTGATAAATGTATGAATTATCAGACACTTTCCTTAAGGGTTTTGTTGGTTGTGGGTTTTTTAAGTCCCATTTATGAACACCATGTAAAAACTACAATCGGGCTAATTTCATTACCAAGTCAATCTTGTCTGGGATTTCTGTCTCTAACTGACTTTACCTGTGTTTCCCTAAATTATTTCTCACTTAAAAAAAACCCCTGACCGTAGCTTTTTCAAAATAATAAATGGTAAGCAAATATAATTTTCACTAATTGTACTGTTTCTTACAATTTTCTCTTCCCTTTCACCACGCCCTAAGAAACAGTTAAATTAGCTTCACTGACCTACTGTTTAACAATGTAATAAAGTAAGTTGTTGGTTTAAAAACAAATGTTTCCTGCGAAAATGAAAAATTAAAAAATTACATATAAGTACATAAACTTCCTCTTCCTTTTTACTCCCTGAAAAACACCTCATTTATTTGTTGATTATTACACGGTAAAACAGAATTTTTGTTAAATATACGCTTTAACATCCAAGAATTGTTCAACATAATAAGTCATTTCAAAACGTAGTTTTCCTCCATCAAATATTTAACTTAGCACAAAGTGGTATTTGTGCTTTAAGGCAGGTAACTTTGGAGGTTGGAGTTATATTTCTATCCAGAAGACCAATTTACTGCCACAGTTTAGGGCCACCATCGCATCCTCAAGTGAACCCAGAGAGAAGCATACCAGCTTTTCATGAAGAGCTTCAAACCGGAATTTCAGACAGGCCCATTAACAAAGTAAAAGCCGTTTATGGTTCAAGAAAGCAAGACGCACAAGGCCAGACATCGAATTTTAGAAAGGCAGCATATTATAATTCAGTTATGGCAGAAAGTAACACCACTGAATTAAAGTTCCTTTGCAGACGCCTATGATGCAAGACCTCCACTCCAAGCTTCTCTCAACAGTTCGTCATCCCAGAAAAATCGGACCTGGTAGTCAACACTGAAAACTTTTTTTTTTTTCCTCCTTTTTTTTCTTTTTATTTCCTCCCCTCAAAAAGCTTAGCCACAAGTCACCAAGTGTTAGGCGAACAACACGAAGGCTGCAAGCGCGTTTCCCGCCACCAACCACTACTGCTCTTCGCCGACAAACACCGCCACAGGGAGCTCCCAGCCCACCCTCCTTCACAAAGCAGGGAACCAGGGGCGAAGGGAGCAGACACGGCCGTTCCCTGACCAGGAGAGCACCGGGGCAGGAGAGCACCAGGGGGCTGCAGAAAACAGAAAACCGGGGCTCCCCGAAGGCTGCGCAGGGGCACCGAAACCCGCTGCCCCCTCAGCCGCGGCCTAGTCCGGTCCGGTCCGGCCCGGCCCTCCCTTAACAGCTCCATCCCCCGCGCACCGGGCACTGACACTTACCCCGCCCAGGCCCGGCCTGCTCCGGCCCGGCCGCGCCGCTTCCGCCCCGACTCCGCCCCGACTCCGCCCCTTCCTGCGCGCGCCCTTCTCCGGGCCCCGCCCCGGCCCGCACAATTCCCGCCCCCGGGGCGGGGCGCGCGCCCGGAACGGCTGCCTGCGGGCCCTGGGTGCGGGGGGGAACCGGCGCGGCGGCGGACCCGGGTCCGGGCGGTGAGGGGAGGGCTGTCTCTGCACGCCTTCCTCCGGTAAGAGCTCTCTG